>JAHPZR010055886.1:0-22500 GCA_019787425.1 Platygyra sinensis | reverse complement strand
TTATCAAAATTAATTTTCTCAAGCGCATGTGTTCAAACACCTGCACAAGTGTCAGACATAGTTAATAAATTAGTTGTTAATTTTATATGGAATGGTAAAAAACCGAAAATTAAAAGGGACACGCTACTTATTCTCCGAAAGATCAGCTGTCAGATAATTGACAGACCCCACGGATTCCGTCGTGCTTCTTTCACGAAAAATGTGCACAAGTGTTGAAATTTGAAGAATACTTTAAAATCGTTCTAATTGGGCTAGGCAAAAAGATTTTAAAAAATGTAAATAAATATATCTAAGCGTTAATAAATTCCATTTGCACTCCCAAAACCTCGTTAAAATAAGAACAAAAAACATCAACTGCTGTTGAGTTTAAGAATCGAATTACCTAGACAAGTTCTCGCGTTCGGCGTAAATTATCATTTTTATTAAATGTTGAATTTATATTTGATTTTGACTTCATCTTTCTGTCTTTTGTTTCTTTTGTGACTGTGCCTCGTGGTAAGCCTTTCTTTTGGTTTCGAGTTTTCGTACCTAGAAAAGAGAAGCAAAAAAAGAGGGAGATGGCGAAAGAAAATTTCACATTTCATGTCTTTCTTAAATATGTCTCACGATTTGTGGGCAGTGAGTTCTTATTGGGAGTAACTGTGCCTATTGGCTTACGGGCCTGGATGGCGGGGGAAGGCTCGTTTGAGAACTCTTTGAAATTTTCGGACAAAACGCTGATGATTCGGGCAAGAGTACTCGAGAGAAAACATTCTAAAAGATGTCAAGGCCAGGCTTGCAGGCTACTTTCTCTGACGTTTGCCTCATCAAAACAGAGTTAAGGGGGAAACTTTCATTTGAGTGAAATTTTAGTAAGTTTTACATGTAAGGGGTATCAAAAAAGAAAGGTAAGTCTGCCAATTTTTAACTTTACCAAAAAAGTCTTTCAAAGCTGGAATTAAAAATGAGTTGCACGCTGGACAAAGAAAACGCCTTTCTCGACACGGACGAAAATAAGCAAGGGAGAGTAGAGGGATATATTTTATATTTTCTTGAGATACATGAGATTATTCATAAACTGGAATATTTTAAGTAATAATTAAAATCAATGTCTTCTCCCATTATTCTCCCTGATTTTATTTCAGTAGTCTTAATGTGCAGAAGCAATAATATTAGTAACTATTTCTTTAATCTTAATTTTTTTCCATCAAGAAAACAATGAAAAAAGAACCAAAGGAAATGAAGGCCAAGACTGTTTTTTTGTGGTGGCTCTGAAAAGAGTGTTTTTAACTGATGGCTCCACAAAGCGCCGTTTAAAAATTTTCTTGAACTTCTCGTACGGGGACGAAGTGTTTCTTTTATAAGTTTTTGATATCACCAAGCTGTCGATTAAAGTCATAGAGTAAACTATGCGAGGTTTCAAAATCACTACAGTGGAATCCCAATTTCTCGAACCTCACGAAAACTCGAAGCAAAAGTCGTTTCCTTCTCCTCAGTCGAACACTGTAATTTTCCTTCCCTGCCGGGAGTTTTGAAAAATCGGGATTCCACTGTATTTTTGGAATGATAATAGTTTCATTAGACATCGCCTGTTTCAGGCTCTCGGTCAGGAGGGACGATCGGAAAGCAGCGCGGGACTGAGCGACGAACAAGGTCTGACCAGACCCCAATCGTCGCTAGACATGATTTGTGAACGTTTCAGTTTACCGCGATTTGAGTGTGTTTGTACAACACTCACGCTTTTGGGCATTGTAAGGGCATTGTGTAATTTTTTCGGGCAATAATGTCACCGACACCCTCCCCCACCCCCGACCAAGTGCGAAGGTACCCGTAGGCCTATGCATATACTGTCCCTTAGGTCTGAAGCGAAACATTTTGATAGATGATGCAAATGAGGAAGAAAGAAAGGAGATAGGGAGGAGAGGAAGACTTTCATTCACTTCCAATTTCGGCAGGAATTTTTTCTGTCGCCAACAAAGTTGCGTTATGTTGTACTGAAATGTTGCGGTCGTTTGCCCGGGCTTTAAGTTTGCCCGGGCTTTAAGCCAATCACTCGACAAACTTTGGGTTTATTGAGCATCAAATTTGTTTTTGTGGTAGTTTCTGTTTCATTGTAGGTCATATTTCCTGTCCTTTTTATGAAGAAGCACCGTTCATGATTACGCCTCATCTAAACTTCATTTTGAGGCTCAAGCTTTCAGTGTTTAGGAGATCAGGGATGTTGGCGAATGTGTGCCTCAGTGACGACGTGTTGCGATTTTCATCTAATTGGTCTTCACACTACAATGGTTTTTAAGAAGATTTTTAACAATGGGTTTAAAACACTCACGAATCCTCACAACATGAACCTTCGCATTTCGCTTCTTTTCCTAAAATATCCTCCGTGTTATGTGTTTCCTGCTCTTTGCCGGCGACAAAAGGTAGCAGCACTGAATAAAAATGAGCAGCAATGCAACGCCATTGCAGGCATTTTCTGAAATTCATAAGGTCAAGGAATCCTGATCACAATTCTCAGAAATCTAGGCACAAAACAAAGGTACGTCAAATAAAACAACTTCCAATTGCGCTCTGTGATTGGTCAGTATAACAAATTCAGTGACTCCTTCTTTCAACCTTTCAATCACAATTCTTAGAAATCGTACGTGTCAAACACGTCTAGAAACAATGTTCTGTGATTGGTTAATATTATTCGACGCTCGATCACAAGACTTCATGGTTGCATGGAAGCTTTTCCAACTTAACTTCAAACCCCCAAGTTTTCCGCCTTCAGTGAAACATGGATATAAAAACCTTGCTAAACAATCTTCATGAAGAAGTATCCTGTTCTGTGTGCATGACCACATTCACAGATCCGAAACAGCTGCCATGTTTACACAGTTTTTGTCTTCACTGCTTGAACGGGATTCTACGAACGAGTGGCCGCCATGATATCATTACATGCCCGGAATGTAGAAGAGAGAGTAGAGTCCCCAGCAGTGGAAACCTGAAGGACCTGCCGACCAATTTTCGAATCAACAGTTTGCTAGATGTGTTGGCCATCAAAGACTGCAACACTACAGGTGTCAAATGTGGAAAACTGTGACAAGAGAAGCTGCCACAGTTTCTACTGCTTCCAGTGTTGTGCATTCTGGTGTGACGACTGTATCACCGCGCACAACATATTTCGAGCTAATAAAGAACACCGAGTGTTGGCGATTAAAGATTTCCAAGATCAAGACATCGAGGACGTGTTAAAGAGACCAGCATTTTGTGGAAAGCCAGGACACGGAAAGAAAGAACTGGAATTCTTTTGTCAGAAACTGTGAAGAACCAATTTGCAACTCTTGTGCTGCAACAATTCACGACGGCCACATCAAAATACTTTTGGAAGAAGCGGCAAATGAAAGAAAAGCAGAAGCGAAGTCTGTGATTGAATCTCAAAAGGAAAAGGCCCAACAGATTAGAAATAAAATCTTTCAAGTTGACCAAAATTGTGCAAAAATCCAACAAGAAATCGCCAATGTGAAAAGGAGCGCGCAGCAGGTTGCTGATAACATGATAGCTGTTATCGAGGCAAAGAAGGAGGAGATCTTTAATGCAGCTGAAAATCAAGGAAAGCAATCACTCGAACGACTGGGAATACAAAAGAGTGAGATTGAACGACAAGCTCAAAAGGTCGAGACAGGAGTTGAAAAAGCTGAAGTACTTCTAGAGCGAAGCACGAGCGCTGAGATAGCACAGTTAGATAAGACATTAAAAACAATCTTTCAGGAAGAAGTCAGGCGTGAAGAAGAACAAGTCGACTGTGACCTTGAAGGTCTTCGACGATTTATATTGGTGCAAAACAAAACATTGCTGGAGAAAGCAACCACTGAAGGAATCGGATCTTTCAAAACCTTCTTGAGCAAGACTGAAGCGCAGCAATCAAATGCCGAAGGAAAAGGAATCAATGAAGTTATCGTTGGACTTGAAGCACAGTTTGTTTTGACGACTAGAAACGCTGAAGGAGAACAATGTTATGAAGCTTGTGACTGTGTAACAGTGGAAATCAGAAATCAGCAAGGACAGGACTGTGCGACGAAAGCGCGAGCCCAAGATAACAAAGATGGCAGCTAAAGATTAGCTACTTCGCCAAAGAAACTGGAAGATGCCATTTATCAGTAAAAGTAAACGAGGAAACACGTCCATGGCAGCCCATTTGCGACTCAAGTCAAACCCAGACAGTTCACACCCGTGCTATCGTTTGGTCAACAAGGCTCAGCCGCTGGAATGCTAATTGGGCCCTGGGGACTGGCAGTGAATGAACGTGATGAAATTGCAGTGACTGATATTGGTAACGACAGAATTCAAGTATTCAGCAGTGATGGAACTTGCTTAAGATCGTTTGATAGAAAGGGTAATAAACAGGGAGAATTTAACTCTCTTGCCGGGATTGCTTTTGATCGAAAGAACGGGAATATTTTTGTGGTCGACCGTGACAACCACCGTGTCCAATGTTCAGTGAGCGGGGTGAGTACCTG
This sequence comes from Platygyra sinensis, assembly GCA_019787425.1. Lineage (NCBI taxonomy): Eukaryota > Metazoa > Cnidaria > Anthozoa > Scleractinia > Merulinidae > Platygyra > Platygyra sinensis. The sequence goes on along the minus strand of JAHPZR010055886.1, from coordinate 18,022 downwards.
AAGCATTTTGGTGAACAAGGAAATCTTGATCACCAGCTTAATTCTCCCTATGGTTTATCTGTAGACAGTGACTGTAATGTTATTGTCGCTGATTCAGGTAACAAAGTAATTAAGATATTTTCTTACAATGGCCACTTTCTACGTAAAATTGGCCAACAGGGCTCTTTTACCAAACCCTGGCATTGTGTCCAATATGACAATTATCTTATAGTATCAGATACTGATGAAAATTGTATCAAAGTTTTAATAAGGATGGACATTTTTGTATAAATTTGGAAAGACAGGATCAGGGGATGGGGAGTTCAATCAACCTTGTTGCTTGTCAGTTAACAAAGCAGGACACCTGATGGCTTGTGATGCAGGAAATCACAGAGTCCAGGTGTTTGAACTGAGTGGAAAATTTGTTACAACGTTTGGAACACAAGGCAGAGGGAAAGGAGAGTTTAATTTACCAGTCTCTACAGCAGTTCTTAGTGATGGTAGGATAGTTGCTACTGACCTCTTGAACCATCGTATTCAGATCTTTGAGTAGATCAACATGATTTCCGGTCAGCTGCTAAAATATATGAGGTAAATTTTAAATTAGAAATTTCTGACCACTCCTTAGTCTAGAGTTGTATCAGGTATGGACTATATCGCTCTCGCACAAGAGATAATCTACGATTGAATTGTTGACTTTTTTCTGTATGGGTAGTTCTGGGTTTTTACCAAGTGTACCTTCATGTTATAGGAAGTCACAACTTTGATCGATTCTGTCGCTTAGGCCCGGTTTAAACGTCGCATTTTTCATGCGCCGAATCGAATTGCCAAATTAAGTGCATGTAAAATGCGACGTCTAAATCAATTAAATGCGACATATTTCAATTTGATGCGAGTCAGTCGAATATTCGACTGATCCTGTCGAATATGCGACTGAACTTCGATAGTTGATTTAAACGCAGCATTTTACATGTGCCGAATTGAATTGAAATTATGTTAGATAATTTATGTTTGCTCGAATGGGAATTTAAAACACGTCACTCGCGCTCAGCAATTTTATTCGGCAAAACAATGCGACGTTTAAATCAAATCAGCTGAGGGTATTGATTCGAGTCGACTAAAATTAGTATTTGATTCGGCGCATGTAAAATGCGACGTTTAAACCCGGCCTTAATTTTCCTAGAGATTTTAGATTTTTATAGAAATGTGTTAACATATTAAAATATGCTAAAAGAAGTCTGTGATTCTTGGAGCTTTTAAAGCTGCTTTGTTATAAAAAGACATCCCTATTTTGGGGAGGTAAATTGTCTAAATCGAAAAATAGAAGAATCAGACAATGAGGGTTGATCTGATTTCAAGAATGGCAAAATCGGAGAATAGAGGAATTCGCGAAACCAAAAAAATTCTCCTCTTGACTAAGTTAGTTAGAATTAATACCTATAAAAAGTTGGATTTATTTTGTGCTTGTTGTTTTTGCATGTAAGAAACGGCAGATACAGTCAAATGATGTCAATTTAAATTTAACTCGCGTAGCTTAGATTATTTGAGAGAACGTTTAAGTTTAAAGTGATTGTCAACATCCAAGGGTCTGGATGAAGATGATGTTATCTCAATTTGTCATTAAAATTTTTGGTTATTTCTCAGCAAACGTTTCAAATTTCTTCCTATTAATCAGCTATCAGTAAATTTTGCAGACCTCGAAACTAAGCTATCTTTTTAATGAGAAACACGTTATTTCCTGAGAGGTCTGACATTTTTGACAAACTGTCAGATATTTGAGTTACTGGCCCCTCCAGACCCTCAATGTCAATCACTTAATGTTTCATAACAACTTTTATATTTTTTTTAAGTTCGTAAGCAAACATTATATCGTTTAAATTTTTAGAAATTTTCCCGCGTCAACATAGTCACCAGTAAATTATATTATACAAGCTTGTAGAGTGTGAAAATATTGTTTTCTTTTTCCCAAACTTTCCAGCTTGATATGGTCCTATATCGGGCCATTTCCCCGTTGTCCGTGTCCTCTATTCTGGCATGAAAGTTACTTGTACGAATATAACATGATAATATCATTGTCTTTTTCCTCTTGCGATGAGGCTGCAGTCAAAATACCAACAATTGTGTCTCTAACCTGATAGCCTTTTCATGTATACTTTACGGTTTTGGCCAAGGCTTCATCACTCGTGATGTTTCAGGATGCTTCGCTGCCCGAAGCACTGATCTCACTGCACGAGCGGGCAGAAACCTCTGGTACTCATGTCATGGTATTGTTTGCCATGACTGGTTCATTAAATAACGTGCGCGGTATTTCTCCTCATCTCTAGAGCCATGTCGCACAAACTAACATTTTGCACGCGTTTTTTTAAGGTAACGTTACTTTTAAAACTGCAGTTTTGACCGTGTTTGTTTTTGATTAAGCTCTCCCTTGACAGTCTTATGTCCACGCTTCGTTCTACAAATGTTCACTACATTCACTGTACCAAACAGAACTCCACTTATGTTTCGGACATCAAGGAAATTATACATATACATACTACGTAATTAAACTCCAGGGGTCACCTGTTTGGGGTTACTTCACAGAATGCTTTGAGATGACCCTGCGATGGACTAGCATCCCATTCAGGGGACAATAGCGTTGTTGTTAGTCGCCTCATGCTAAATGGTTGGAAGTAAACTGCGCGTACTGACTAGCCCTCTGGCTCCTTCAATCCCTGGGCCTAAAAAAACAATTGTCATCTCTCCTGCCAGGAGTATTGTTTCAGTAACATACACATTTTCCGCTTGTATTTTAGAGTCACATTCCTCACTGGATATTCTGTGTTAGGTACACCCTCGTACCCAGGGTCTTCGTTCCCTTTGACCAGCGGTCGGAAACGACGCTCGTTTCGTCAAGCCATGCGCAGTAAGGAACGAAGACTCGAGGTACGAGATTGTGTTAGGTATCGGAGGAATGGAGGATGCGCGTGCGTATTGCGAAGTTGTGATTGGTCGTTTCTTTCTATTTATACTTAACGCCAATTTCGTTCGATCTCATGCTCTCTATTTTACACGAGTATAGGGTCCGCATGCGATTCACCCTTGCTTCGTTGAACCTATTTTTGCATTCGTTTGAACATACTGAATTAGAACGTTAACTATCACTACCCAGGCAGTTGAAATCAGAACCTCAGTCACTCAAACGCGACGTTTGTTTTACCATTTCTAAACACTATAGCCTCTAAGATAGTCCGGGGCTTTTCTTTTTAGTTTGGCTAGGATGGAGGACCAAGATGAATTTCCAGAGAATTCAAGAGGCAGTGAAAATCATTCAACGCAACACAAAACGTTATTTAGTTTAGCATCCAAGCGACTGCAAGACGAGTGTATCGTAAAATGTAAATGCAAATTTATGTCAAACACGGGCAGTGCTAGCGCGATCACCCGAGCCAGAGGCAAATTAAATGGATCGGATATTCGCCTTATCAGCAAAAAAATGTTTTAACGAAAGCGTTCCACAGGAAAACGCTACGCTTAAGGATAACGCGCCCCTTAACTTCCTTATATCGTCGCTTTCGCGACCTTTTTCACCCGCCAAAATAACAAGTCACCAGTTAGGATTTATTTCTAGTTTAGCCTCACGCGCAGGCGCCGTCGGATCTCGGTTTGACCCGTCTGAAAAGAAGCCTGACCAGTTTACACCGCGGAATTATTTTTGGGCGCCATGTAGTCAGCTGTGTAGTGCGAGTAGTGGACAAATGACATTCAACTTCACCAGAGAACATGTAAGTCCTCTAGCCATGTTGATGTGTAATTTCAGTCCCGCAAAACCGCGGGTTATCGATGCAGCCAAACTGAGTTTAACGATGCTGTCAGTCAATAAATCATCGGCGATTATATCACGCCGAGGCAGTGAAAAGGTAACTTGCTTGTATGAATCTCTCTTTGTTCAGGCTGGGCAGTGTCGAGGCTTTTACACAAAACCATACCCTCTTTTCCTTCTTGGAAAATCGGGTAGGGGCGCGGAGGGGGAATGCAGGTATGCTATCGGGGTCTCCCAGCTTTATTTAAAGTGTCTATACCGCCAACAGGGTTTTTATAGTTATGGTAGCTCTATACTGTGTAAAAAGGTATTCTAAGAAAAAAAATTGGATTCTGAGATTTTAACGCCCTAAGATATCGCCTTAGAGTTCCCGCTTCAGCCACGCCCAATGAAGTTGACCGTGAGTCAGTGCAGAATAGAGTCTGGGTTTCTGAATGGGTCGTGACGTCAAGTCAGGAATCACGCGATTCTTCTAGTTTAGGCAATTGTTGTTTCAGTAGTGGTGAGGAGTTTTCCTCGCCAAAAAACAAACAAATTGAAGTTTGCGAAGCAATGCGGTCGTCAAGCAAGCAAAATAAAAGCATAAAGCTTCGAGATATTCTTGAAGTGACGTCATTCGTCACCAATCTAACATTACGCGGTCATCTTCATTGGGGTGGCCAAGGCGGGAAATTTAAAGCTTGATTTTATGCCAAAAAGCATCGGAATTCACTTCTTTGGGTTTGAAGACATTTTTAGATGTTATAGAGATGATGAAAACCTAAAATAACTTTTTGGCGGTATAGACACTTTAAAGGAGTGTTGCAGAGTTTCGGGACATCATTCCACAGTAAATTCTCCTTGAAAGCAAATAAGGGTTTTTTCGATACACATCGTTTATCGTTATTGACCGAGTGAAAGTTCGCTGCGAGTCAGCGCATTTGCCTGATATGTACCAAGAAAATAAAATCGGAATAGCCACCTTAAGTTATCTTTTGATTGTGCCCGCCCACTGTTTTTGCAGGTTGTGTTGTAGACATCACGAAGTGTTCACTTAGTTCAGTTTCTTTTTGCCAGGTCCCAGTAACATTTCACTGCAAAAGTACGCCTCTAGCCCACGCTAACAGGAAACCACATTCAGCAACCACAACCAACATGGTAATAACCTTTACTAGTATACGTAATAGTAATCTTTTAAGTGGTAACTAAATATGTACCAGAAGTCCTGCAAGCCCCCACCCCCTTCCCCGACCGAGCTCAAAGCAGAAATCCGTACAGGGAATTTTGTACAAGGCAATACTCGACAACGAGAGATGAAAAAGAAATGCAACTCCTTCTCCGCTTAAGAATGTTGGCAAAAAATAATGCTTCTAAGAGGTACTAGCTTCTACCTCGCTTTTCAAGAATATCCGAAAATTAACCGTACCAGGATAGGCTCATCCGCCGTGTTTGTCGTAACCCAGCCCCCATTATACCTTCCTTCTGGTTACATTCCTCTGATGTTACGAGGTGGTGCCTTATCCTTTCAATGTTTCTTTGCAGTGGTTAGCTGCCATTAATGAGCTCGATTGCGAAATTGAGTGACAGCGAGTCAACTGTCTCTGCCGGTTGCAGACCGCATTGAAAACGATCGACAACAAAGCTCGCAACCTCAGATGGAAACGATGGACGTAGACTCCAACACTTGGCGCGTCTTCTAGACAGCTTTAATACATGTAATCTCATTTGAATGGAGAATAGAGTCTAGAACGGAGAACCAGGCAAGGAAATAACTGCTTGTTCCCAAAAAGACGATCATGACTAAAACACCACACGAGTACATACTAGTAACATACGAGTAACATGCGAGTATATATTAGTACATACGAGCAACATACGAGTACATACGAGTAACATACGAGTAACATACCAGTAACATACCAGTACATACGAGTAACATACGAGTAACATACCAGTACATACGAGTAACATACCAGTACATACGAGTAACATACCAGTACATACGAGTAACATACGAGTACATACAAGTACATACGTCTAAATAGAAGTAACATACGACCAAATATGGTATTGTACAGGTTATATACGAATACATTGGATTGCATACGAATGCATAGGAGCTACATTCGATTTCAGTAGGGTAATAAATATGAAGTGTACAATTTTTCACTTTTCATTTTTACATGTGCGCAGATCATGTTTTGCCGCACACGCGACCGCGCTAAGTGTCACATGCACGCGTACCACACACGCACTAACGTTCTCCATACCCGCGCCACACACGCACAAACAAACCTGAGCGTTTATGTAATAAGATGCAACGTTTTGTTCAAAAAAGCGCATATTACGATGACTGCACACAAGATTTAGCACACGCAAATGTCTCATAACATTATTTTCCTTGAAGTAATAGCAGAGTAAAAGCTACAGGGTGTGTGTGTGTGGCGTGCTGTTAGAGGGAGAAGGGGGGGGGGGAGAGGTATTGTTTCATTCGATGAATTGAACCCTCTCCCTTTTCTCAAGTAAGGGGTAAAACGGTAAACTTTCTTTCAAATTTGCAAATTTTGGTTATCTTAACTCAAGTATATTTAAAATCCATATATATTTTAATCCAGATTAAATTTATTGGATATGAACGACAATATAGCCTTCATAGTGCAAGTCAGAAAACAGTTTAATAAAGACTGGAAACAATAGAATTACTTTGAAACGAATTTCCCCGCCACTTCACAAAGTATCAATCAATGTATATTGAAAATTGAACAATAACTTATTAATTCGAGAACTGGAACGAACCATAACGGTATGAGAACCTGTCTAATGATGTAAAAAAAGGAAAACGTTTGAGCTTTATTTAATATACAATAACAAAATCATGACTCCAATTATCTAGACAAGTTCTCGTGTTCGTAAAATATTATTTTATTAAATGTTTAATTTATATTTTGAGTTGTTCATTCATCTTGTTGTCTTTTGTTTCTTTGCGACTGTGCCTCGTCGTAAGCCTTTCTTTTGGTCTCGAGTTTTCGTACCTAAAGAGAAACAAAAAAATGAAGCTTAACGCACTGCTACACGAGAAATAAAAATGTTTAAGCACTGTACTAAACACCCTGTGACAAAAATATTGTCCTTAATAAGAGCAAGCGCCTTAAATGTACACAAAGTAAAATGTTTTGGATGATCTGTGTTACAGTGATAGATAAAATTAAGTTACTTCACTTGAGACATGTCTATGTAAAATTTCAAATTGATCAGATCATAAAACGTCACGGAGGTTTGTTTTCTCAGGATGCTTTCAATTTTATCAGATTGAAATAAATGGAACGACATTTTTCGATCATACCGGGCCAACCGAGAGGAATGACTTTTACTATTTTCTATTCCTTCCCTAATCTCCTGCAGAAGTGAAAACCCAGCAGCGAAACCGGTTTCTCAAAATGGATTGGTCAAACTGCACCTCCTTGAAGTATGCTCCTTGTTTGCCGGAAATGTTCTGGTTGGACCAAGCGACTCCTTTTTATTTCCAGTTGCTACAGCTTTACCCGTATACGCATCTCGTTATACTTATGCGCTAGTTAGGCTAGTGAAACTGGACACCTGAAACACGCTGCTTATCATTTAAGAATGCCACTGTATGACCTGCGTATAACAATGTTGCAGCAAGGTCGTTCCCAGGATCTCTCTTCTTCCCGCCCAGAGAGAAGAGACACCCTGGAAACGGGTTTGATATTGTAGGAGGTTATGCAGGCATCAGTGATTTTCCTCTATGTTTAACTGTGCGTTATAAACAACAATATATCAGATGAAGACGACAAACCAATGAAGACAATAAACCAGAAAAAGTAAACAGAAAAGTAGTTTACCTCTGATCTCTTTTTCTTCTTGGAATGCATAATACGATCATACAGCCGTTTGTCTTTCTTTTTCATGGCCATTATCGCTAAGTTCTTTTCCTCTTTACTCAGTTCTTCACCTGGCGTCCCTAACAAAAAATAAAAATAAAATCATTACTTGTAGCTTGAGTTTAAACCTTAATTTCGTCATTTTTTTGATCAACTGACCGATCTCTATTCCGGCTAATTGGCGAATGAACACTCACGCTGTTATTTTTCAAAAGCAACTGTAGTATTTACCACGTGCACCTGCTGAAGGTAACATAAAGATAAGCTTACACTAAAGAAATGACAAGAGGAAATTGTCTATCTGGTTCCTTTTTTCTCTTTTTCGATGCCAATTCACAGGAAAAACAACTACTGTTGTCGTTTTCCTGTTTTTTTTTTTCGCTCTTCACACTGTTTCTGTTTATGCACCGTATCCACCGACCCCCAGTAAATGCTGAATCGAATCAAGCTAGTTACGATATCTGGTGTTTAACGTTGAACAGAGAAACGGTCCTTAATGGATGTTCAACAAATTAACTCCTGATTACTTTACTCACCTTCTTCCTCTTCCTCCTTCTCCATCTCGCTGTCTCTTCCTGCCTGTTTCTGTTCTTCCAGCATGGCTTGTCTCTCGGGAGGAACGTAATCCCCTTCTTCTTCTTGAACAAACGGGGACAGATGCGGAGGAAGCTCGACCCCTGGGAAGTAATCCTCGACAGGGAGGAGCTTGCGGTGATTCACACAGTCGAATATCCACTGCGGCTGGACGTAATACCTTTAGGGAGTCAAAATTTGCTACAACTTAAACTCTGCTACAGAATCCCCCTTCACTTTACCCAGTAAAGTTAGGCTTGAAAACTTTTTCAAAATTTCGAAGGACTCTGAGCCAAACTTGCAAGTATGATTAACTACGATTTTCACTGAATTGCCGGCTATTCCTTGTCCCACTCCCATTCACATCATCTGTGAAGTACAGTGATGTTCTATGTTTCACGGATCTTTTAACTCTTTAATACTGCAAATTTTTCTTCCGTGGACCTGCCCATCCTCTTATAAATTTTTGCCAACTTGATTTTTACATGAATGACAGCAATCAATATCAGCTCAATCTAGCCTCTTGTTAAAACAGGGATAGGAGCAGGGATGGCACACAGCTGAGAGTGCGCTACTGATCCATTACTTACCTGGATAGATATCTGTGTCCCTGACCTGGTCTGTCTACAATCTGATGAGTTATTGATTCACTGCTTTCATCAAAAGTAGCTCCTATGGCATCCGTGCTGTGCCAAGAAACTTCACCTTCAAAACATCTGCAAACAACACAAAAGCATTTATAGTGTCAGCTGGATGGGGGAGTGAATAAGGGAGTAAAAGAGGAGGGGCAGCATTATACCAATATGCATTAAAAATAAACACCACATTGTCCTGTTTCATAACATATCCACACAACCACACAGAAAGCTTCTTTGAGGGATTTAACACCCCTATCCCAAATTGCTCTGGAAATTCCAGTTTTTCGTAAAATCACACATTTGAAACAACCTAAGGAAACTGCTTGTACCTGATAACAAATACAAGAATCTCCCTTGGAACCTCTCTGGAAAGGAACACTTTGCAATCTGAAAATAAGTTTTTTAGTTTTTCTGTTTCTTGAAACTCCTTCCTACTAGCCTCCTGTGCTTTGGCATCCTCACTCTGTTAGAAAAAAAAACAGTTTACATTAAAAATGTGGTCTAAATTTAATACATAGTGTACACTACTTGAACAGGTGCAAAATATTTGTGAGAAACAATTGCCCATAATATTGAAGTTCACAGATTTTCAATATTTTTAGAAGCATGGAAAATGCTGTTATATATATGGGTTATTGACCAAGCGTGAGATCAAGATGGCTGGATATTGGCCAAGTTCTTTTTTTGCGTGTTTATGGACTGAGACGGAGCTGAGGTCCATAAACTCCCAAAAAAAGAACCAGGGCCAATATCCAGCCATCTCGACCGAAAAAGCTTGGTCAATAAAGGATTTATCATTCAGGGGAAATTTTTTTCATGTGACACAGCAGGTAGTCCCAAGCAGGCAAGATAGCTCTATCTCGCCCGCGGGGTTAGCCAATCAGAGTGCATGATTTGGTTCACCTTGCCTGCTCAGGGAGCTAGCCATGTAATAAGTATTCTTCATGGTGACCACAGGGAGCAGACAATCTTGCTGAGTAGGGAGAGAGTAAATAAAGGGATGAAAAGACTGAATAGTTTACCTTGTCTTCTGTTGTCATCTCTTAGCTTACATGATTTTACTGGGAAAACCACTGCTTACAAATCCTTCATAACACTGCAGCGCTAAACTCGCACATGTACCTAGGCCTTTCCGTACTCAGCAAAAATTTTTTTGGTGCACATTAATGTATATAAAACATTGACAAGGGAGGGAACTCTTTGCCAAAACATTTTGAATGCACTCTGAATATTTGTTCAAATCTCTAAATTTCGTTACTTTCATGAAACCAGACAAAAACAAAATGAGGTCAGATAGTTTTTCTGCAACTTGGTTGAATTTGTTTTCAAATATTTTTGTGACAGTCGGAGAATTTTAGTGACTTTTGCAAAAAGTTTTATCTTAATTTGCTTTTTGCAACATGATCGTACTGTTACCCAAATCCCTAACAGGTCATCCAGTGCATGCTCAAGCTCCCCTCCATCTCCCACACATGTTTTTAGACATGACAAATTTTTACAACATCCTGTGCCTTCTCCCAATTGTCATCACAAAATCTCAGTGAAACCTTACTGGTATTACAGTCGTGCTGTAGCTCCCAACAGGTTGTTTCTATGCAGAGATTGGGCGACCTTGTACACATAAAAAAAAACTGTGAACAGGGGGAAGGGTTTGTAAAGTTTTTTCATGTCAAAAAAGGATGTGTGGGAGAGGGAGGGGAGTCATAGATTGGTCTCTGTGACTTGATTTTGAAGCAAAAATGGCCAGTTCACATGATGGGACTTGTCCCTGTGACGTTTTGCAGGGACTAGTCCCCTCTGTGTGCCAACCGCAAAGTGCAAATGCCCTTCATTAGTGTCTAATCATAACATGTGTCAAGTTGATATATTATTTAAAAAAAACACTTGCAACTTACATCAGGATCAACAGGAAATTCATCCACTTCTACTTCATCTTCCTGTACTGTTGATAAGATATAGACATTTCATTCAAGCTGTTCTTTTCTTTCTGTGAACTTTACAATACAATATATGTCAGTATGCTTACCTGTGACTGCCAAGTTTTGATTCAGGGCAGACAGCACCTACAGAGTTAAACACAAGAAAAACATTATTCATATAACAATATCATAGTTAAATTTAGTATTTTGGGCACCCGGTCATGTAGGCAGTAAGCTACACAACATTCACATTGAAACTCCTTTATTCCCGCCTTCTCCAAAGCTATATAAAGCAACCACATGCTTCTAGATCATATTTCTGATTACGTCATCACCTGTAACTAATCTATTACATAACAATAATTTGCACAAACACTAAAGTTATCAAGGGACCAAACAATGTAACTTAAGAAAGCACAGGACAAGAGCATGAGGACCATACTGGGGAATATTTGCCAAAAGTTGCAGTAGTGTGAAGCAAGTGTAGCAAAGTCTGTACAAAAATGACCAAGGGGCATTAATTGTGTTCCAGTGTTGCTTGACTAGACTGACCATATAAGTGAATATATGAAAATTCATATATTTGAAGGGTGGAGAATGATATGATTATATGATTGATCATTGCAGATATGCACACAACCTAAGCAGTTGTGAAATTAAAGCCTGGAAAAAAATCAGGCTTGAATAGGCTTTAATTTCACAACTTCTTAACTTGTGTGTATAACTGTGATGATCAATCATATCTTCATAGACTGAGTCACCTTGATATGTAAAAAAATTATATCAATAAAGCCTTCCCAGTTCTTACAGGGATATTAATAGCTTAATGCCGATCCAGCACTTTTTCTATTGAATGTTTCTTGTACAATTACAGTGTACAACTAACCTCATCTTCCAATTCTGATTCTTCACAATATCCAGCACCGCTTGCATTATTATATTCCCCAGCAAGCTGTAAATCAAGAAAACAAGAGGACTAGAGCAAAGCAGTGGGAGTACAGTAGTATGAGGATAACTGCTGTGATACAAGCAATGTAATTAATTTAGCTGTGGGTTGCATCCAGTAATTTACTTTTTGAAACCCATTATTCATTCATCAACCTACCTTTGGGGATAGTGTAAGTTCAACATGTTGTACAATTTGAAATTCACAAAGCCTATCATGGTTGTGTAGAACTCCACAAAAGTAAGCATCACTCTAAAGTCCACATCAGATGGTGGCTGCAATAAAATTATGGAAACAAGTTATTTAAATAACTTTGCTCCAGGTTACTAGAAATACAGTATTTGGAAACCTTTTCCTTGACTAATATCCACCAATAACAAAGACATTTTTGCATGCTTCAAATCTTAAATGTAGTTTCATCCCCATGCAGGTTTCCTAATACAAAATAAGCTACAAAGTGGAACAGGAAGAGGAAAGGAATGATTATACCTCTTGACAAAACTGGTATGGTACAATCCATGTCACAGGTTGCTCTTGGATTTCAGCTTTGAAAAACACTCCTTTTATTGAAAGGAAAACCTAGCCACAAGACAAAAATGTGGACTTGTAGCATCAAATGAAAGGGACTTCTGTTGACAATGTTAAGACGGTCATTGAATAATTCCATACAAGAGAAGTAACCTGCTACAGTATGTCACAGAAAATTTTTTTTCTGTTGGATGGCTACAGTAGTTCTAAGATACTAGTTACATGTGAAGTGTAAAAGGCTAAGAAAAAATAGACTTGAAACAAACAGGTAAAGAATGTAAGGCACATGAACACCAGACCAAACCTTAGGTCTGATATGTAGTGACTGTCATTCAAAATTCATGACTGAGTCTACAGAATTGTACATACATTGTAACCAAATGTTTTGGAGGTCTCATCATTGGCAATTTTTTCCTGATGCCTTCTCAGGCTCAATTTTATTTGCAATGCTAAAAGAATCTTTGGCTCACAGAAAATACACTTGACTCATGAAGTCTCAATTTACCACTTCCACTCCTAACGTTGGAAATCACACACTATATTACACTGTGATAATCATTTTCTTAGACAAACATGTCCAAAAATACAATACTATGACCAAAGCTATTTACCATTGAATATTTCAAAATCAAGTTCAATTTACCTTTCTTAGTGACTTTGAAGCGATTATATAGTGCTGAAATTCAACTGCAATTGAGAGTTGAAACCAAAGGTTAATTACGAATAATAAGACTAATAACCGTACAGTGTGTAACTGCACACATGCACTCTTGCAAAAAAAGTAAACGCAAGGAGTCTTTTTATATACACAAGTCATGTAGAGTCCAATGCACCCAAACAGGTTGACCCTGACAAATGTTGTGTGCTTGAAAAGCACAGAAATATTCAGAGATTTCATTCGATATTATTATCTGGTCAAAAATTAATCAAGCTTGGACCTCAAAAGCAATCTGGCAGTGTACACACCACCTGGCTCCAGTTGTTCAAAGGCTGGATAATGCTATCCACCGATAAATCGCTATCCAGTGGATAAGTGTTAACAAAACAAACCACGCTATCCACTGGATAGTGATTTATCCACTGGATAGCGCTATCCAGCCTTTGAACAACTGGGGCCTGGACTCTAATTCCGTCACACCAATGTTGCTTTCTGATGGATGGACTATCTTTTAAAGCAATAATTCAAATTTCATGTAGATACAAACCTGACAATCTTTTACACTGTTTTACGACATCGGCCTGTGGAAAAAGCAAAATAATGAAGAAATGTTTTCAAGACAGCATGACTACATTCAGAAAAACAATTTTTAAAAAATAACTTACCTGAATTTTATCAGTCTGTGGCATTGACGAAAATAATACAAGCATGGACAGAGCATCATCCAAGTCTCTAACAGCATCAATGAATGTTGGGTACCTGAAAATTACAAGTTCAAGTCAAAAAATCTATAGAAACATTCATCAGGAATGATTGTAGCTGTTGCAGTTAATTTTTGGTTTCAGTTAATGTTATAATTTAACCAGTTAGTTTTTTCTAACTAGCTGATTTTATTTTTAACTGGTTAGATTTTTTTCTAACCGGGTGATTTTATTTTTAACTAGTTAGTTTTTTTCTAACTAGGTGATTTTATTTTGAACTGGTTAAATTTTCAAACTAGGTTGAAATTTCAAACCAGGCTAATTTGTGTTGGGGAAGGGTGTTTCTGGGACCAATAACTTATTAGACCAATAAATATAAGAAAATTTGCAATGATTGCTTGTGTGGCATAGTGGAGATGAAGATGGGCTTTCAAAGTCAGAGGTTTGGAGTTCAAATCCAGGTGAGTGCAAAATAATAAAAAGAAATGGAGGGATAGGGTTAGGGAGTCAATAGGGTTAGGAATCGGGATAGGGTTAGGGCTGGTGGTGAGGCGTGTTAATCTTTTGGAGAAACACCCCCCTCCCCCCCCCCCCTCCAAAAGGGGAAAATCACTAGTTAGAAGAAAACTAACTAGGTAGTTAAAAATAAAATCACCTAGTTAGAAAAAAACTAACTAGTAAAATTATAAAATTAACCGAGACCAAAACTTAACTGCAACATAGCCACCATTAAAAAGGTGAAAATTGCCATTAGTATAACTGGATAACTGTCTTATCCATCAATATTTGAAAATTTGTAATAGCAAGCTATTTGCAATGTTACCTGTAATGAAGCAGTCATTACCCATATGGAGCAAATAAGAAATGAACCAACTCTAGAGTGGAACAAAATACTTTTGGTACCACTACTATGGTTTTCCATCTTTTGATCAGGTGAATGGACAGATACAGTGTCACCTTGACTTCTCAACAACTGATTCTAAACCTTTTGACAAAAAAAACATACTTACTCTCCTAAGAATGTGATCAAGTCGTAAACTGGTTTATTGTCCTCTAATCTTGAGCAGTGTCTGGTTCTTCTTTAGCGATAGCTTTCTTAAGTTTCCTAAGAAACACTTTGAACTCTCTAAACTTGTTAGAACTGGCTCATGTGCAAGGTATTGAATGTCCTTAATGTAGTAATACGTCTTGTTTGCTGTACTTCCTTTGTTGACTTTCTTCTTGTTCTTGGGTTCCACTGGGTACACCCCCTTCAAAATACACAGTCGCCTGAAAAAATAACACAGTACAATATTATTTCTATATAAAAATTACCGGAAATAAACACCGGAAATAGTAACACCATGCAACATCTGCATTCTCTGTAACTGCCTGTACCAGAGGGTTACTCAAATTTCAAGAACCCCTACCCTCTCCAAATAAAATTCCTTCACTGGGTTGAAATATTTTGCGATAAACATTTTTCTGATTGCTAATCAAAATCAACTAACAGGGATTAGTTATCCATGATCATGCATGCTGTTGAATGTGCAGGGGTGAGGAGAGGGGAAGGGGGGTGCAAAGGGTGGAAGTGACGGGGGTGGGAGAGGGAGAAAGGATACAAATTGCACCAGAACGCCCAACGCGTTTTCAAGTAGAGCAGGTCGTTTTTAGAAATAAATAGAGAAAATTGCAAATAGAAAAATTACTCAAATACAAAAGTTTTATCTTGATAAAAGAATCTTAATTTAGCCGGTAAGGTTTGATGAGAGGGGAATCGTGAATAGGTGTAACTTTCCTTGGACACTGGCTTTAAACAGTCGTTTTATGCGAAGCTCGAGTCCTCAAGGATTTAAGCCAACAAGGAAAACCCCTAAAATCTATAGCTAATAAGAAATATTGTAAGTTTTGATGGTCAAGCATTCACCTGAAATCTGGCAAACTAAGCTGTAGTTTCTTTAGAGCTTGATTTCTTGAAATATAGTTGGTTGCCGCTCCACTTTCTCCCTATGATCAATTCAGAAGTAATTTTCCATGTTACATTTCCCTAAAGGCTAAGAAGAAACGGGAATAAGCGTCAAAACAAACCTTTTTCTTCTGTTTTCCCATCGTGTTTTTCTTCGCAAAATGGCACCACGTGAAAATTGTGCAACACACGGCTTGCAAGGCTTTCTGGGACTGCGCCTGGTAGATTTGTTTTCCGCACAAAAAATGGCGGGCAGCAGCAAAAATGTTCGCGAAAAGTTCCTTTCTCCTGCATATTTTCAGGTTACACGTCCTAAAATACCTTCAAAGAAAACGGATTCTGCTGCAACAAAGCTCTTACCCCCGTCTGAATATAACGTGGTGAAAGATCAAGGCGAAGAGGGTGCCAGAGCTCTAGCTGAAATCAACAAGTTGCAGAATGAAAACAAACAACTTCGTCAGCAACTCGAGCGGTCGAAAGAGGAAGAATTGCGTCTTGAGAGGGAGATTAGAAAGACCAGACTTATGGTGCAGAAAGGCCGAGTCGATGACGCACTGGATCTAAAACGAATGGCCGAACTTCAAGAGGAAAATCTTTCGTTGCAATCAGAAGTTAGAAAGCTCGGAGCGTTGACCGCTAAACTCAAAACAGAGCTTAAAGAGATTAAAAGTAACTTTGAAACGGACATTGAAATAAATGAAGCGGAACTAGAAAAGGCGAATTCGTTGATCAAGGAGCTGAAAACTGAACTAAGACAAAAGGAGGAAATATTCGAGAGAGAAGTGGAGGGTTTGGAGAAACGCGCCAGAAAGCAAATGGCGATTGTCAAAAGTTTGAAAGCTGAAGTTAAAAATGCAGAAGAGCAGGTAAAGATTGACAGGAGAGGTTTTGAAGATGTGCTCGGAAAAATGAATATGACAAGTACGAGCAAATCAAAGCATTGCAGAAAAGTTTAAATGCTTGTGAAGCAAAGTATTTAAAAGAGTTACAAATGATGAGTGACGAACTCTCAAGAAAAGAACAGATTTACGAAGAGACAAAAAACAAACTGACTGCTGCAGAAGAAGAACTTAAGAATTTTAAAGAGGAACTGAAAGCAAGAGAAAGAGAGTATTCAACAAACATAACCAAGTATCAAGAACAAATTCAAGCAAGTCAATCAGATTTTGACAAAACTTTTAAAGAACTAAGCTGTAAGATAGAAGAGCAGACAATTTCATATCAAAAAGAAGTTGACAGTCTGACAGGTGAGATAATCTAATCAACCAATCAATTCAAAGCAGCAAGTCTCATTGTCTATAGCAATGTTTCTCGTTATGTCACCCATCGATCGTCATTAATGTGCCAACCAGAGGTTTAGTGGCTGTTGAAACAATCCATGCTATTGTTCAGTGGCTGGCAAATTTGAATATCAAAAGAAATATGATGTCAATATTTGTAAACAAGAAACATCGCTATTCACTAGTGGATCAACATCATTGCAAATCACCGGGAAAAATAATAGGGCCAAGAGAAAATGAAACAAAGAAAATTATGAGAACAGAGGTTTTACATGTCAAGCTGAAGTGTTGAACACATCGTTTATGTTGCAGGTCAAATCAAACCTTAGATCTGGCCTGGCCTCCCTGCTCTCCCAACATCCCAGCCCTTATTCTTTTTCTCTCAATGCTTACCTTATGAGCCTTGAACCATAGACCTTTGATTTTCCATTGGATTCATTTCCTGATGCCTTACCAGTGAGCTATGGAGACTTGGGTGCAAGTTCCACTATTTTTTTAATTACATGAACATTGTAGTAGTAATAAATTTCCTTAAATTATTCAAATCAGACATGAATGTTGTACCCAGTCCTTCTCAGTCCTAAAAGCAAACATGACAGGTTGTGTTGATTCCACCTTGTATTGACAGTAATGGATAAAAAGTACCCTTGTTATCACTGACCTAAACTACATGTAAAATAATACACTAAGTATTCAATAAACTACTTGCAAAAGAGAAAATCCCACCCATCATTACACTAACAGTACATGTACCTCTGCCCTAATTAACTATGTACAAATTAATCTTATTGTAACATCAAATTGACCTAGGTTGAAACACACTGACTTAGATTGAAACACATTGACCTACATTGTAGGTTGTAACAAATTGACCTAAGGAACAATTAACCTGTAACATTTACACCAGGTTTGGCCTTGACCTTGTTAATCTTCTTTCACCAAGTTCTGTCCTTAGTTCTCCAAGGATGAGATCCGAGTCGCAACTTGAGTCTATGTTTTAACAACAGAGATGGGCCTCCCCTTCACAACCCACTCAAAAAATACAGATCTGATAAAAATCATTTCTGATACTACAGTAACCAGGGTTGGAAATTAACTTTTTTAGGCGAGGCGCCAACTGGCGACTGACCTTTTTTTTCAGTCGCCAAATGAGAAAATGTGGCGACCAGCTGTGA
>JAHPZR010055885.1:85000-95255 GCA_019787425.1 Platygyra sinensis | reverse complement strand
TAAAATAAACAAATGATAGGGCAGATGGCCATTGCTAGAGCTTTACCTGGATTTAACGATCTTGGACGTACGGTGACCCCAATTTTTTTTTCGATGGATCATTTTCTCTACTGATTTTCTACGTTTAGGGAAAAATGAAAAAAATCTACCGACTAGAAGTTTGAATATTTGGCAAAATGCACCATCGAATTCCGTTCTTATTAGCTCTTCGTGCACCTTTGAGGCGGTTTCAAATGGCTCTTGAAGGGTTAAATTTTGTGAAAACGTTAGTAAAATTTCGAATTATTTACGCAACAGACCCACTTCTACAAAATATGACTAAGATCGTTTGCCTCTGTTGACTCACCTTTGATATTTTTAACTATAAACCCCGGTGGACAGTGCTCAATTATATGGGGCAATTTTTCGAAATCAGTATAGTTTACCACACGCTTTATCTCTGAAACGAAGACGGTGACCCCCAATTTTTTTTGCATTTCTGGCACAAGTAACTCATCGGCTAACTGCAGTAAAAATTTAAAAAAATTCTATCGACTGGAAAATTTTCGCGCGAACGTCCTTAAGAGAGTGAAGGCCCAGCGCGAACTTGGCGTTCTCATCACTTGTAATGCTCGATTCAGTGAGTACATTTATGCCCAAGTGAACAAAGCTAATAAGATGTTAGGTTTTATCCGTCGTTCACTCAGCAGCAGGAGCGATCAGTTTCTGCCAACATTTCGATCTCTCTACGTGGCCCTTGTACGGTCGCATTTGGAGTATGCCTCTGAAATCTGGAGTCCAAAGTCTGTCACCTTAATAAAGCTTATTGAGGGTGTCCAATGACGTGCTACGCGGCTTCTCCTACCCAATTTAACTTACAATGACCGCCTTCAGCAGCTCAAATCTTCTCCCATTGGTTTACCGGAGAGAAGTTAAAGACATAACAACATTCTTTAAACTGAAGTGTGGTCTCTATAACTATTCATTTGAAAGATATTTTGAATTTTGCTCAAACAAAAGATTAAGGTCATTTCCTAGCAATAAATGAAAATTCAACGAAGTCAGAACCGAATTATTTGAAGGCACTTTTTTCAATAGATTACCATATTTATGGAACAACTTGCCTGATAAACTTATGACCTCTAATTTAAGCCTATCATTATTCAAAAAACAATGTAATGATTTTTATAAAAAATAAGAGCTTTGACCCTGACCGCCCGCATGCCACTTGGATGTAGTGATTGATGTAAATTATTTTCTGATAAGATTAATCTAGGATATGGCATATATTAGCAATTGTAGCTCTTGCATTAAGTTATCATTTTAATGTGTTTTTTTTTGTTTCCCTTTTTCTTTATTTAAGTGTCTATTGTAGTTTTTGGGTGGACTAGCTCGAATGGTTCGTATGTTCCCTTCTAGTCCTTCCCCACTACAATAATTTATCTTTTTCTAGTGCGTAGTTAATTGTTTTCTTATGTAATAGTTCAACTAATACAGTGAAAATGGAATAAATAAAAAAATGATAAAAAAAATACTTTCGTGGAAAGAGATCATACTTAATACAAGACACCGTGTCGAAATTATCGAGGATGAAAAACACGTTTTTTCAGTCGTAATTAGTTCACTAGCACACGGATATGATCTATAACGGGATTGTCATACGTTTCTTTAATGTACCTGGATTTTACGTATTCGGCAGATTTTTTCTGCCTAATTATTGCAAAGCACTGTGTGGATTACTTAAGCCATTTTGATTACTTATGTGACTTCATCCACACTATAGAGGTTAATTGCTGCCGCAGCGAGTGAGCGTGAAACGAACGAGCGAGGCAGCTCTCTAATGAGCAGAAGATTACATCATAGGGGCTTGCAATCACTTTTTCTTACTAAACGCAAGGAATTCTGGTTATGCGCGAATGGAAGATTTAGGATGCGCAGTGGTATGCCGCAAGGAATTGTGGTTATGCGCGAATGAGAAGATTTAGGATGCGCAGTGATATGGCGCAAGGAATTGTGGTTATGCGCCAATGAATGATTTAGGATGCGCAGTGAACAATGTGCTTTCTTGTCACTGTTTTCGCATTTTGCTTTTATTCTTCAGATCCTTACTAGTGTATCTAAAAGATAGTAATGCTGCGGCACATTCTGTTGAAAGTGACATATTTTACGTAGTCATCAATCCATCTGCGCGTTCCAAGTTTTACTTTGTAACCTTTATTTCTTAAAGTAGTGTCAAATTGTGGTGTGTAAATTAGAATCTGTCCTTGTATGCATCAACTTCGTGCATCATGACGCATCGATGGCGAGGTGTGACAAGGGTTACCGGTCCACCGATTTCCGATTACCAATAATCTTTTAACATTAAACCACAAGCCGAGGAGACTGAAATTCGTTCTACCTTGTTTAGTTGTGTAAAACACTCACACAGTACGTGTTACGTGTTAGTTAATATTATGCAATTTTATAGTTGGAATATTAATTAGCTTTAGATTTTTCCATTTTTATGTAACTGATTTGACTGTAAATAGTAGAATTCTAGTTTTTGTCATTGTAAAGCGCACGAGAGCATTTTCTTATGTATCGTGCGCTATAGAAGCAATAAAATTATTATTATTATTATTATTATTATTACGTTGAACAATGTGCTGCAGCAGTATCAGTTTACTTTGTATAAATAGCTTAGTTCGTATTGTGTGATCGTCCGGGTGAGTGTAGTTCTGAAAAGGACTGTTGTTGGTGACTGACGTTTCGACAACCTGAGCGGAAGTCATCTTCAGAGTCAAGTGAATAGTGTTTGTCAGTCGATGTTGTTATAGGTCTGGTCAGTTGAAAACGATTGGTCAGTTAAGCCATGATGTTATTGGCTGAAAGACTCGTGTAAAGTTTGTCATCAGTCATTGGTCAGTTTCGATCCGTCTTTTGTTAGTTAAAATTTTATTGTTAGTCAAAATTAAGTCCGTCTGTTAGAAGTCCGGTTCAGGGGGGTCGGTTTCGTTTTCGTCGCGGATAAGTCGTTTGTAAGGCGCCGGTAGTTGTTGACATCTGTTAAGAGGTGTTTGTTCTATGTTAGTGTACCAGCTTTCCAGAGTCAGTCGTTGAAAATAGTTAGTACTGTAGGTTAAGCATTGGGCAGAGTCCCAGTCAATGTTGTGGTTTGTCAGTTGATGATGCACAGCAATGTGATTGTTGACATCACCATTTCTCGTCGCTCGTTTGTGTTCAGTCAGTCTTGTGTTAAGGTTTCTGCCAGTCTCACCAATGTAGGAGGCCTCGCAGTCAGAGCATTTGATCTTGTAAACTGCTCCCTGTCTGTTGTTAGGTTCGTCTCGGTCTTTAACGTTAGTCAGTAAGTGTCGTAACGTGGTTGTAGGTTTGTGGGCTACACGGTTGTTGTAGGGCTGTAAGATCCGTGAGATGGTCTCAGAAGTGCCCTTAATGTAAGGTATTGTCGCTGTAGATAGCTTAGTTGTATAAATAGCTTAGTTGTTTCTCATTTTTTCAAACGACTCCAAAATAAATAAAAAATAAATAAATAAAAAATCAGCCACGAAGGCAATGCAAAAGACTAATGCACTATCACAACAAGAAAGTCAAAAAACAAGAGAGCGACTTGTGTTGTTTTGAAAACCATGCTCCAAAAAAAAGAACATGCACGCATTTAATGTCACTCGTCCCAGACATTTATCAAATCATCGCCAACAGCATGTAATTTGTATACAGAGAAGCAAACGAACTTCGTTTGAACAGCTTCTTCATCTCGACTACTTTACTCTCGTTCGAACAGCTAATTCACCTCGGCTACTTAACTTGGCGGCGAGTTGGTTGGTGGCGAGATGGTTTCTTGGTGGCGAAACTCCCTGGTGGAGAAATGACCGGATACCGTGACAAGGGCTCGAGACAATAAAGCACATACACATACGATACACATCTACCTCCCCTTTACCAGAAAATCGAAAAGATGAAAATCGAAAGATGTGAAAATTGTAGCAGCAGAAATCTCACTTATAAATTCTGTACCGGTACGCGTTAAATGTCTCTAGAGTGTTGACATTGTCCAAGACGGGTCCGGCATCGCCGGATCGCGGCGGTGTGTGAAAATGCTAAAACTTCAGTTTAAATTCATGTTCGGATGAAAAGGAATAGATCGCAGCATATATGAAATAAGTGTGTTCTACAGTTTCCGTTTGTTTTAATTATTCTACAAGTTTTAGTAACGATGATTTCTCTTCATCTGATTTACCAATTCGACCACGGAGGCGAGACTGCTAAGAAATGACGTACTAAGTTTAAAATGAGATGTCTCAATTATTGATCCAGATTTACAAACTTTAATTTCACGTACTGCATATATAACAAAAGCAAGAGTTGTGAAAGTCAGTAACGATCTCCTGCATATCGTTTTACAAGTAAATCAGAACAAAAATTCTCATTGGAATCCGCGCGAAAAGACGGTTATGTCATCCTCGTGTTGTTCGTGGCGCAACTCACTCTGGTAAAAAGTGGCGCAGTGTACCCTGGTTAAATGCAATGCATTCTGGTAAAAATTGACGAATTCGAGAATTCGTTCTCCCTTTTATATATTCTTTTTAAATCCTGATTCTGTTGCTGCTCGCTCGCTACGCTCACTCCGCAGCAATTAACTTGACTTATGTAAAATTTTCCTTTCCTTTATTTCAGGGTCAATGATTGCTGCTTGCAAAACGTGTATAAAGTTCAAATTCTGGTGAAGAAAAGGGCACTTGCACGCAATATCTATTCAATCCCACAAAGCACCCAACCCAATAACAATTTTAATTAATTTCCTATCATAACGATTCAAATATGTCTTGTGCAAAACAATTCTTCACAGTTTAGCTAACTGTTAGCGTACTTTAAGTTGTTCTCCCCTTCGGCAGCATTGTTACCATTTAGGTATACTAGTTAATTTATTTATTTTAAGCATGACATTAGAGACCTTTAGACTTGATGCACGTTGTTTTCGCAGGAAAGGAACGCGGCAGGACCCAAGAAAGCGGAGGAAATCGAGCCAATTTAGATCTACCTTTGCCGCAAACGTTTAACTGCAGTTTGTCATGTTTGTGGTTGCACGTTTGCAGTTCACCGTTCGGACGTTAGTTTATTTACATTGTAGACCATTTTCTCTTGTTCGGAGTAAATTGGGACGAATGGAAATCATCGTGCCATTACATTGGAAAGTTTTAGAATTACGCTAATTTTGCAGAAAATGACACGTGTTTTAGCATGTGTGGATTTCTGAAGCAATAAATCAATCAGTCGAACCTTTGCGCAAAGACAACCTTGGGGGACAGACAAAAGTAGCCAATATCAGGAGCCATCACCGAGGAGCTGGCCAAGAGCTAGCCCATCATTAGTGACAACTTTGTTCCCAGGGTCTCTCATCTTATCGCCCCAGGGGACGGTAAGATGAGAGACCCTAGGAACGAGTTTGCATTAGTGATGGCCTCCTGCCGTTGTAGAGAGGTGGCCGTTATGGATAGGAGTGTAATATGAAACCTGTTTTTCTTAGACCCATCTTTTTTGTTTTAAATGCTTAGTTTTAATTACCGTTAAGCGCATTCCACGTTCAGAAAACTAAAGAAGCAAAGAGGCCAACGAGGCGCGGTGCGGATCAAGTCTATGACCTTTTTTCAATAAAACTGAATGGCCAGGGGTTTTGTATACACTGTTTGTTGGTCGTTAACTAACTAGCCGTTGTCGAAAGGTTATTATAGGGGACTTCAGATTTGAGTATGAGTACGAGATCCGATGCCGGAGTACGAGAACGACTTTTCAATTCTAGTTTGCAGGCTCTACATTATCACAACACAGACCCATCTCATCCCATGAGCTTCCCTCTCTACCTAAACACTAACATGTAGAACAAGGACTCTAGAAACGTCACTGGTTTGAAATTCGAAACTCGCACTCGTACTCAATCTCGTACTCGTAGTCCAATCTGAAGGTCCCTATTTTCAATGAGGCCTATGAATATTACGTCATGCCAGTTATGAAACGGAGGCTGTGTTGGTGTACTAAACCAATCCTGTGGAAGTTCAACTTTTTTCTTATGTAAACAGTTTGTTCCTATAAATTTGCATGGCTGCTGGGCACATGAGTGAAAACGCTCTTTTTATAACATAACTAAAACAAAGTGCGCGCTTTGATTGGTTAATTCAGCATCTACTATTTGCCCATGGGCGTATGCTGCTGACGTACTCAATAACTAAAGCAAAAGCGCGCGCTTTGTGATGTAGCTCAATAAAAAGACTTATGTTATTCTAATGTCTCAATGTTATGTTATAAAACAAATGGTAAACGCCATAGTGTGTACTATTGAGTTATGGATGCACGCGGAGGCTATCGCCTCGTGCGACTCTTACGCTTCTTTCGTGCTTAGCAACCTCCCGCATGCATCCAAACTCAATAGTACACGCTGTGGCGTTTACCATTTGTTAATTGGGCAGTTGGAAAGCATTTTAGTGGCTGTTGGAAGTGTTTATAACTCTGCGGAGGGCCTAGGCTCTATAGGCAGTTGGGACGCATGTTAGTGGATGTTGGATATATTTATAACTCTGTGGAGGGCCTAGGCTCGATTTCCGTTGCTCTCTTTCCCGAGCAGCGGCTGGTAATGGAACCTACGGAGGGCCTGGGTAGGAGAGTGTGCTATACTAGGAAGAAATATGCCACGATGCATGTGATTGTGGGTGCAGAAGTTCGCAAAGCTCACTGATATCGATTCTGACGCCTTGCCGGTTAATCAAGTGACCAATCAAAAATATCCATTAGCTACCCTTTTGGATTTCGGATGATTGACAGGGTGAGCACATTCATAAGAAAAGGCTAAAGAGTTGAAACTATTTACTTTTGTTAACCGGCCTTTTCTTTCCTAGAAAATGCCGCGGACAGATACTCCACATACACTGTTTAAACAATAAAAACTCCTTTCATAACGAATCTCTGGAGAAGACATCATTCCATTCCACAGTCACTCTATCGCCCCTCGGTGTTGTCATCGGCATAAACGTCACAGAATGGTGACTGAAACAAAACTGGCGCAAGCTTTGTGGTCGTATATCTATAGAAAAAGAAATGGCCTTCGGACTTCCACGAAATCGTTACAGATCGAAGATCGTCTGTTGTCTGCATAAACGTCACAGAATGGTGATTTTGTAACAAAACTGCTGCAAGCTTTGTGGTCGCAAAAAAGACATATATCTAAAGAAAAAGAAAGAGCCTTCGGACTTCCACGAAATCTTAATAAAAAAATAATAATAATAAAAGGTTTATTGCACAACACTTCCACATAGTGGCTCTTCGTTTGTGAAAAAACTAATTATCTAAATTAAAAATTTATGATCTACAAAATATTATTAAAGACATATATACATCTATACATTATCCTAAGACTACAAAACTAAAAATAAAAATTGAAATTAACATTTAAACGACTTGTGTTTTGAGTTTCTGGAACAAATACTTCCTGGTGGCCTTTGCAAATGTATCATGTAGTAATCAGTTAATTGTCTAACACTGTCTGGAAGAGAATTAAAAGATCTGACCTGCCTCGTTCCTAGGCGTCTCAAGCGAAGAGACCGCCGGAGACCGTACGACCTGGTACGAGCCAGGGAGCCATCAAAGAATATCGCGCAATGGCGATCGGGAACGTTTAGCGTGGACGCAAAGGACGCTGGGAAGGGTGAACGAGAAAAATGAGACGCCTCGCAGATTTGGTTCGATTTCTGTCCAGAGAACTCCGATTTCTGGATTTGGGCTGTGAACCGTTCCCGTTTCGCTATTTTGAGGAGAAATAATGTCGAGGTCTGTGGTATAAGGATGTTAAATAGGGTTAGGGTTTAAGAACCTTCGCGGCACACCCCTATCCAAAATTCGCGGGAGTACCCCCCACTGGTTGCTTATTAAAATTGTTTCTTCTTCACATTCTGTTAGGGTTAACTCTTGGTTTAAATTTCACTATTCCGCGTTTGAAGCAAATATATTTTAATCCTTGTATAAACTCTAAAAACAACAGTAATAATTCACCGGTGTGTACAGAAAATAATTTAGCCGGTAGAAAACTCACGGTAAAAGCTCCCAGTAATAATACTGGCGAAAATGGTCTTTCGGTCTCGATCCTACTCCTCGAAAATAAATAAAGAAAAACCATTTGGAATTAAATGGCCAGACAAGCCAATAAAAGCTCTAGGTGTATATTTTACATATGACCAAAAATTGCTTCAAGGAAAGAATTTTATAGAACGACTGGATTCAATTAAAAAAAACTTATTATATGGTCCGCTAGAGGCCTGTCGATATACGGTAAGGTGACAATAATCAAATGTTTTCTTATTCCTAAGTACATTTACATTTGTTCGATCCTTCCAACTCCCAAGGAATTATAAAAGAATTGAATAAAATACTGTTTAAATTTCTCTGGAAAGGTGTAGATAAGGTAACGAGAGCTTCAGTTAAGGCCCGGATACACGGTGCAACATTGCGCGCAACATCCGTCACTCGACGTGGCCACACGGTCGCAACATTTCGTGCAACATTACGTGCAACATTACGCGCAATACTTATCAGCGGTTACCAAGCTCTCATGCGATGATGTTTACATCACGCAATCCAAAATGGCGTCGCTTAGCAAAAAAAGGTGTAAATTATAAATATTCGTTCAGTTAATTGTACCTTCGTAAAACCAAATATAAATATATACACAGAAACGAAACGACCTTTTGCTGCCTTTCCAGGCGCTACGGCTACTCCCTGCCGCCACGCGAGTAATATAAAAGCTGATAAAAGAAGTGAATGAGAATATCCAGAACAAAACGTTTGGATACCGAACCACAGGTAAGGCTCAGGAAAAAAGATTACTTACCTCTGTAATAGTCAATTAATGAACTTTCCTCCTCTGCAGTCCAAACCATCTTTTACGTGAAACGTACCACGGGCGAAAATTAGGTCAGCGGTCAAACTTGAATGTGAGATTTGATTGGCTGAACACTGAAATTTGCGTCACACTATTGCACGAAATGATGCAGATGGTGCATACACGAAGAAATTTGTTGCGCGCAATGTTGCAGAAGTAGGACGAGATTCTACTGCTTCAATATTGCGCGCAATATTGCGAGCAACAAATTTAGGGGTGGATACACGATGCAATTCAGTCATTGTGCGCAATATTGCTCGCAATATTGCACCGTGTATCCGGACCTGTATACGTAAACGAATACGAAGAGGGAGGTCTAAGGATGGTTGATCTCGAGTGCATGGTTAAATCATTGAGATAAGCTTGGTTAAAACGTATCTTCAGTGGAACTAATGGAACTTGGAAAAGCTACCTACAACACATACTGAGCTCCGTTGGGGGATTGTTCTTTTTTAACTGCAACTACAATATCTCGGATTACACAATTGCTGCTCAATTTTATCAGGAACTTTTGTTATGGTGGTCGCAATTTCGTGAAACGTTTGCCACTGAAGAAGATTGGAAAACGATAATCTGGAATAACAAAGAAATAAAAGTAGAAAACAAGCCGGTTTATTATAAACATTATGTTAAGGCGAGAGTCATCTGCATTCAGGATCTTTTATTTAGTCTGAACAGTACTGATTCTTATAATCAATTGTCTAAAAAAAATATGCAAAACAAATATTTTAGATTTACGCAGGTCCATTCCATTATCGTTAAGAAGTTATGACAGGTATCCTTCCATAAACTCACCAACATTTGTGGTGGGTGACAATAATTTTGATGTTACGAAAGGGAAATCAAAGGATTACTACAACCTACTCATTAGAGAAAAAGCTAAACCGCCCAATATTATTCAAAAATTACTAACTTTCATTTTAAAGGAGCACTGTCACAGTAGTTTTGCTGTTTTCAGCTTCATTCGTTGCTGAAATCTTTACCTGATACCTTTACTCGTTGCCAAAATGCTCAAATGGACTAACAGAAACATATCAAACGAATGGTGGCTCAGAGAGCAAACCATATTGAATTTCTGGCAATATTTTCAAGGAATGGCTCTAGAATTTGAAAAAACTGGCTAGTTTTTTCAAATTTCAATCCATTTCCATCCTTGCCATGCTAAGTGGTAGGCAGCAATAAATGGTTTCAGTGTAGTGATAAAGTCCTAGGTAACAAAACTGCATCATTCTTTTTGGGTTCTCATTGATGCAGGAACATATTTCGGCATTGTAAATGACGCTAAAATACCGTGACAGTGCCCCTTTAACAATTTAACAGCGACAATCTGAAGCAAAGATTTAAGCTGCC
>JAHPZR010055885.1:27500-75000 GCA_019787425.1 Platygyra sinensis | reverse complement strand
CAAAAAGAATGATGCAGTTTTGTTACCTAGGACTTTATCACTACACTGAAACCATTTATTGCTGCCTACCACTTAGCATGGCAAGGATGGAAATGGATTGAAATTTGAAAAAACTAGCCAGTTTTTTCAAATTCTAGAGCCATTCCTTGAAAATATTGCCAGAAATTCAATATGGTTTGCTCTCTGAGCCACCATTCGTTTGATATGTTTCTGTTAGTCCATTTGAGCATTTTGGCAACGAGTAAAGGTATCAGGTAAAGATTTCAGCAACGAATGAAGCTGAAAACAGCAAAACTACTGTGACAGTGCTCCTTTAAAATGAAAGTTAGTAATTTTTGAATAATATTGGGCGGTTTAGCTTTTTCTCTAATGAGTAGGTTGTAGTAATCCTTTGATTTCCCTTTCGTAACATCAAAATTATTGTCACCCACCACAAATGTTGGTGAGTTTATGGAAGGATACCTGTCATAACTTCTTAACGATAATGGAATGGACCTGCGTAAATCTAAAATATTTGTTTTGCATATTTTTTTTAGACAATTGATTATAAGAATCAGTACTGTTCAGACTAAATAAAAGATCCTGAATGCAGATGACTCTCGCCTTAACATAATGTTTATAATAAACCGGCTTGTTTTCTACTTTTATTTCTTTGTTATTCCAGATTATCGTTTTCCAATCTTCTTCAGTGGCAAACGTTTCACGAAATTGCGACCACCATAACAAAAGTTCCTGATAAAATTGAGCAGCAATTGTGTAATCCGAGATATTGTAGTTGCAGTTAAAAAAGAACAATCCCCCAACGGAGCTCAGTATGTGTTGTAGGTAGCTTTTCCAAGTTCCATTAGTTCCACTGAAGATACGTTTTAACCAAGCTTATCTCAATGATTTAACCATGCACTCGAGATCAACCATCCTTAGACCTCCCTCTTCGTATTCGTTTACGTATACAGGTCCGGATACACGGTGCAATATTGCGAGCAATATTGCGCACAATGACTGAATTGCATCGTGTATCCACCCCTAAATTTGTTGCTCGCAATATTGCGCGCAATATTGAAGCAGTAGAATCTCGTCCTACTTCTGCAACATTGCGCGCAACAAATTTCTTCGTGTATGCACCATCTGCATCATTTCGTGCAATAGTGTGACGCAAATTTCAGTGTTCAGCCAATCAAATCTCACATTCAAGTTTGACCGCTGACCTAATTTTCGCCCGTGGTACGTTTCACGTAAAAGATGGTTTGGACTGCAGAGGAGGAAAGTTCATTAATTGACTATTACAGAGGTAAGTAATCTTTTTTCCTGAGCCTTACCTGTGGTTCGGTATCCAAACGTTTTGTTCTGGATATTCTCATTCACTTCTTTTATCAGCTTTTATATTACTCGCGTGGCGGCAGGGAGTAGCCGTAGCGCCTGGAAAGGCAGCAAAAGGTCGTTTCGTTTCTGTGTATATATTTATATTTGGTTTTACGAAGGTACAATTAACTGAACGAATATTTATAATTTACACCTTTTTTTGCTAAGCGACGCCATTTTGGATTGCGTGATGTAAACATCATCGCATGAGAGCTTGGTAACCGCTGATAAGTATTGCGCGTAATGTTGCACGTAATGTTGCACGAAATGTTGCGACCGTGTGGCCACGTCGAGTGACGGATGTTGCGCGCAATGTTGCACCGTGTATCCGGGCCTTAACTGAAGCTCTCGTTACCTTATCTACACCTTTCCAGAGAAATTTAAACAGTATTTTATTCAATTCTTTTATAATTCCTTGGGAGTTGGAAGGATCGAACAAATGTAAATGTACTTAGGAATAAGAAAACATTTGATTATTGTCACCTTACCGTATATCGACAGGCCTCTAGCGGACCATATAATAAGTTTTTTTTAATTGAATCCAGTCGTTCTATAAAATTCTTTCCTTGAAGCAATTTTTGGTCATATGTAAAATATACACCTAGAGCTTTTATTGGCTTGTCTGGCCATTTAATTCCAAATGGTTTTTCTTTATTTATTTTCGAGGAGTAGGATCGAGACCGAAAGACCATTTTCGCCAGTATTATTACTGGGAGCTTTTACCGTGAGTTTTCTACCGGCTAAATTATTTTCTGTACACACCGGTGAATTATTACTGTTGTTTTTAGAGTTTATACAAGGATTAAAATATATTTGCTTCAAACGCGGAATAGTGAAATTTAAACCAAGAGTTAACCCTAACAGAATGTGAAGAAGAAACAATTTTAATAAGCAACCAGTGGGGGGTACTCCCGCGAATTTTGGATAGGGGTGTGCCGCGAAGGTTCTTAAACCCTAACCCTATTTAACATCCTTATACCACAGACCTCGACATTATTTCTCCTCAAAATAGCGAAACGGGAACGGTTCACAGCCCAAATCCAGAAATCGGAGTTCTCTGGACAGAAATCGAACCAAATCTGCGAGGCGTCTCATTTTTCTCGTTCACCCTTCCCAGCGTCCTTTGCGTCCACGCTAAACGTTCCCGATCGCCATTGCGCGATATTCTTTGATGGCTCCCTGGCTCGTACCAGGTCGTACGGTCTCCGGCGGTCTCTTCGCTTGAGACGCCTAGGAACGAGGCAGGTCAGATCTTTTAATTCTCTTCCAGACAGTGTTAGACAATTAACTGATTACTACATGATACATTTGCAAAGGCCACCAGGAAGTATTTGTTCCAGAAACTCAAAACACAAGTCGTTTAAATGTTAATTTCAATTTTTATTTTTAGTTTTGTAGTCTTAGGATAATGTATAGATGTATATATGTCTTTAATAATATTTTGTAGATCATAAATTTTTAATTTAGATAATTAGTTTTTTCACAAACGAAGAGCCACTATGTGGAAGTGTTGTGCAATAAACCTTTTATTATTATTATTTTTTTATTAAGATTTCGTGGAAGTCCGAAGGCTCTTTCTTTTTCTTTAGATATATGTCTTTTTTGCGACCACAAAGCTTGCAGCAGTTTTGTTACAAAATCACCATTCTGTGACGTTTATGCAGACAACAGACGATCTTCGATCTGTAACGATTTCGTGGAAGTCCGAAGGCCATTTCTTTTTCTATAGATATACGACCACAAAGCTTGCGCCAGTTTTGTTTCAGTCACCATTCTGTGACGTTTATGCCGATGACAACACCGAGGGGCGATAGAGTGACTGTGGAATGGAATGATGTCTTCTCCAGAGATTCGTTATGAAAGGAGTTTTTATTGTTTAAACAGTGTATGTGGAGTATCTGTCCGCGGCATTTTCTAGGAAAGAAAAGGCCGGTTAACAAAAGTAAATAGTTTCAACTCTTTAGCCTTTTCTTATGAATGTGCTCACCCTGTCAATCATCCGAAATCCAAAAGGGTAGCTAATGGATATTTTTGATTGGTCACTTGATTAACCGGCAAGGCGTCAGAATCGATATCAGTGAGCTTTGCGAACTTCTGCACCCACAATCACATGCATCGTGGCATATTTCTTCCTAGTATAGCACACTCTCCTACCCAGGCCCTCCGTAGGTTCCATTACCAGCCGCTGCTCGGGAAAGAGAGCAACGGAAATCGAGCCTAGGCCCTCCACAGAGTTATAAATATATCCAACATCCACTAACATGCGTCCCAACTGCCTATAGAGCCTAGGCCCTCCGCAGAGTTATAAACACTTCCAACAGCCACTAAAATGCTTTCCAACTGCCCAATTAACAAATGGTAAACGCCACAGCGTGTACTATTGAGTTTGGATGCATGCGGGAGGTTGCTAAGCACGAAAGAAGCGTAAGAGTCGCACGAGGCGATAGCCTCCGCGTGCATCCATAACTCAATAGTACACACTATGGCGTTTACCATTTGTTTTATAACATAACATTGAGACATTAGAATAACATAAGTCTTTTTATTGAGCTACATCACAAAGCGCGCGCTTTTGCTTTAGTTATTGAGTACGTCAGCAGCATACGCCCATGGGCAAATAGTAGATGCTGAATTAACCAATCAAAGCGCGCACTTTGTTTTAGTTATGTTATAAAAAGAGCGTTTTCACTCATGTGCCCAGCAGCCATGCAAATTTATAGGAACAAACTGTTTACATAAGAAAAAAGTTGAACTTCCACAGGATTGGTTTAGTACACCAACACAGCCTCCGTTTCATAACTGGCATGACGTAATATTCATAGGCCTCATTGAAAATAGGGACCTTCAGATTGGACTACGAGTACGAGATTGAGTACGAGTGCGAGTTTCGAATTTCAAACCAGTGACGTTTCTAGAGTCCTTGTTCTACATGTTAGTGTTTAGGTAGAGAGGGAAGCTCATGGGATGAGATGGGTCTGTGTTGTGATAATGTAGAGCCTGCAAACTAGAATTGAAAAGTCGTTCTCGTACTCCGGCATCGGATCTCGTACTCATACTCAAATCTGAAGTCCCCTATAATAACCTTTCGACAACGGCTAGTTAGTTAACGACCAACAAACAGTGTATACAAAACCCCTGGCCATTCAGTTTTATTGAAAAAAGGTCATAGACTTGATCCGCACCGCGCCTCGTTGGCCTCTTTGCTTCTTTAGTTTTCTGAACGTGGAATGCGCTTAACGGTAATTAAAACTAAGCATTTAAAACAAAAAAGATGGGTCTAAGAAAAACAGGTTTCATATTACACTCCTATCCATAACGGCCACCTCTCTACAACGGCAGGAGGCCATCACTAATGCAAACTCGTTCCTAGGGTCTCTCATCTTACCGTCCCCTGGGGCGATAAGATGAGAGACCCTGGGAACAAAGTTGTCACTAATGATGGGCTAGCTCTTGGCCAGCTCCTCGGTGATGGCTCCTGATATTGGCTACTTTTGTCTGTCCCCCAAGGTTGTCTTTGCGCAAAGGTTCGACTGATTGATTTATTGCTTCAGAAATCCACACATGCTAAAACACGTGTCATTTTCTGCAAAATTAGCGTAATTCTAAAACTTTCCAATGTAATGGCACGATGATTTCCATTCGTCCCAATTTACTCCGAACAAGAGAAAATGGTCTACAATGTAAATAAACTAACGTCCGAACGGTGAACTGCAAACGTGCAACCACAAACATGACAAACTGCAGTTAAACGTTTGCGGCAAAGGTAGATCTAAATTGGCTCGATTTCCTCCGCTTTCTTGGGTCCTGCCGCGTTCCTTTCCTGCGAAAACAACGTGCATCAAGTCTAAAGGTCTCTAATGTCATGCTTAAAATAAATAAATTAACTAGTATACCTAAATGGTAACAATGCTGCCGAAGGGGAGAACAACTTAAAGTACGCTAACAGTTAGCTAAACTGTGAAGAATTGTTTTGCACAAGACATATTTGAATCGTTATGATAGGAAATTAATTAAAATTGTTATTGGGTTGGGTGCTTTGTGGGATTGAATAGATATTGCGTGCAAGTGCCCTTTTCTTCACCAGAATTTGAACTTTATACACGTTTTGCAAGCAGCAATCATTGACCCTGAAATAAAGGAAAGGAAAATTTTACATAAGTCAAGTTAATTGCTGCGGAGTGAGCGTAGCGAGCGAGCAGCAACAGAATCAGGATTTAAAAAGAATATATAAAAGGGAGAACGAATTCTCGAATTCGTCAATTTTTACCAGAATGCATTGCATTTAACCAGGGTACACTGCGCCACTTTTTACCAGAGTGAGTTGCGCCACGAACAACACGAGGATGACATAACCGTCTTTTCGCGCGGATTCCAATGAGAATTTTTGTTCTGATTTACTTGTAAAACGATATGCAGGAGATCGTTACTGACTTTCACAACTCTTGCTTTTGTTATATATGCAGTACGTGAAATTAAAGTTTGTAAATCTGGATCAATAATTGAGACATCTCATTTTAAACTTAGTACGTCATTTCTTAGCAGTCTCGCCTCCGTGGTCGAATTGGTAAATCAGATGAAGAGAAATCATCGTTACTAAAACTTGTAGAATAATTAAAACAAACGGAAACTGTAGAACACACTTATTTCATATATGCTGCGATCTATTCCTTTTCATCCGAACATGAATTTAAACTGAAGTTTTAGCATTTTCACACACCGCCGCGATCCGGCGATGCCGGACCCGTCTTGGACAATGTCAACACTCTAGAGACATTTAACGCGTACCGGTACAGAATTTATAAGTGAGATTTCTGCTGCTACAATTTTCACATCTTTCGATTTTCATCTTTTCGATTTTCTGGTAAAGGGGAGGTAGATGTGTATCGTATGTGTATGTGCTTTATTGTCTCGAGCCCTTGTCACGGTATCCGGTCATTTCTCCACCAGGGAGTTTCGCCACCAAGAAACCATCTCGCCACCAACCAACTCGCCGCCAAGTTAAGTAGCCGAGGTGAATTAGCTGTTCGAACGAGAGTAAAGTAGTCGAGATGAAGAAGCTGTTCAAACGAAGTTCGTTTGCTTCTCTGTATACAAATTACATGCTGTTGGCGATGATTTGATAAATGTCTGGGACGAGTGACATTAAATGCGTGCATGTTCTTTTTTTTGGAGCATGGTTTTCAAAACAACACAAGTCGCTCTCTTGTTTTTTGACTTTCTTGTTGTGATAGTGCATTAGTCTTTTGCATTGCCTTCGTGGCTGATTTTTTATTTATTTATTTTTTATTTATTTTGGAGTCGTTTGAAAAAATGAGAAACAACTAAGCTATTTATACAACTAAGCTATCTACAGCGACAATACCTTACATTAAGGGCACTTCTGAGACCATCTCACGGATCTTACAGCCCTACAACAACCGTGTAGCCCACAAACCTACAACCACGTTACGACACTTACTGACTAACGTTAAAGACCGAGACGAACCTAACAACAGACAGGGAGCAGTTTACAAGATCAAATGCTCTGACTGCGAGGCCTCCTACATTGGTGAGACTGGCAGAAACCTTAACACAAGACTGACTGAACACAAACGAGCGACGAGAAATGGTGATGTCAACAATCACATTGCTGTGCATCATCAACTGACAAACCACAACATTGACTGGGACTCTGCCCAATGCTTAACCTACAGTACTAACTATTTTCAACGACTGACTCTGGAAAGCTGGTACACTAACATAGAACAAACACCTCTTAACAGATGTCAACAACTACCGGCGCCTTACAAACGACTTATCCGCGACGAAAACGAAACCGACCCCCCTGAACCGGACTTCTAACAGACGGACTTAATTTTGACTAACAATAAAATTTTAACTAACAAAAGACGGATCGAAACTGACCAATGACTGATGACAAACTTTACACGAGTCTTTCAGCCAATAACATCATGGCTTAACTGACCAATCGTTTTCAACTGACCAGACCTATAACAACATCGACTGACAAACACTATTCACTTGACTCTGAAGATGACTTCCGCTCAGGTTGTCGAAACGTCAGTCACCAACAACAGTCCTTTTCAGAACTACACTCACCCGGACGATCACACAATACGAACTAAGCTATTTATACAAAGTAAACTGATACTGCTGCAGCACATTGTTCAACGTAATAATAATAATAATAATAATAATAATTTTATTGCTTCTATAGCGCACGATACATAAGAAAATGCTCTCGTGCGCTTTACAATGACAAAAACTAGAATTCTACTATTTACAGTCAAATCAGTTACATAAAAATGGAAAAATCTAAAGCTAATTAATATTCCAACTATAAAATTGCATAATATTAACTAACACGTAACACGTACTGTGTGAGTGTTTTACACAACTAAACAAGGTAGAACGAATTTCAGTCTCCTCGGCTTGTGGTTTAATGTTAAAAGATTATTGGTAATCGGAAATCGGTGGACCGGTAACCCTTGTCACACCTCGCCATCGATGCGTCATGATGCACGAAGTTGATGCATACAAGGACAGATTCTAATTTACACACCACAATTTGACACTACTTTAAGAAATAAAGGTTACAAAGTAAAACTTGGAACGCGCAGATGGATTGATGACTACGTAAAATATGTCACTTTCAACAGAATGTGCCGCAGCATTACTATCTTTTAGATACACTAGTAAGGATCTGAAGAATAAAAGCAAAATGCGAAAACAGTGACAAGAAAGCACATTGTTCACTGCGCATCCTAAATCATTCATTGGCGCATAACCACAATTCCTTGCGCCATATCACTGCGCATCCTAAATCTTCTCATTCGCGCATAACCACAATTCCTTGCGGCATACCACTGCGCATCCTAAATCTTCCATTCGCGCATAACCAGAATTCCTTGCGTTTAGTAAGAAAAAGTGATTGCAAGCCCCTATGATGTAATCTTCTGCTCATTAGAGAGCTGCCTCGCTCGTTCGTTTCACGCTCACTCGCTGCGGCAGCAATTAACCTCTATAGTGTGGATGAAGTCACATAAGTAATCAAAATGGCTTAAGTAATCCACACAGTGCTTTGCAATAATTAGGCAGAAAAAATCTGCCGAATACGTAAAATCCAGGTACATTAAAGAAACGTATGACAATCCCGTTATAGATCATATCCGTGTGCTAGTGAACTAATTACGACTGAAAAAACGTGTTTTTCATCCTCGATAATTTCGACACGGTGTCTTGTATTAAGTATGATCTCTTTCCACGAAAGTATTTTTTTTATCATTTTTTTATTTATTCCATTTTCACTGTATTAGTTGAACTATTACATAAGAAAACAATTAACTACGCACTAGAAAAAGATAAATTATTGTAGTGGGGAAGGACTAGAAGGGAACATACGAACCATTCGAGCTAGTCCACCCAAAAACTACAATAGACACTTAAATAAAGAAAAAGGGAAACAAAAAAAAACACATTAAAATGATAACTTAATGCAAGAGCTACAATTGCTAATATATGCCATATCCTAGATTAATCTTATCAGAAAATAATTTACATCAATCACTACATCCAAGTGGCATGCGGGCGGTCAGGGTCAAAGCTCTTATTTTTTATAAAAATCATTACATTGTTTTTTGAATAATGATAGGCTTAAATTAGAGGTCATAAGTTTATCAGGCAAGTTGTTCCATAAATATGGTAATCTATTGAAAAAAGTGCCTTCAAATAATTCGGTTCTGACTTCGTTGAATTTTCATTTATTGCTAGGAAATGACCTTAATCTTTTGTTTGAGCAAAATTCAAAATATCTTTCAAATGAATAGTTATAGAGACCACACTTCAGTTTAAAGAATGTTGTTATGTCTTTAACTTCTCTCCGGTAAACCAATGGGAGAAGATTTGAGCTGCTGAAGGCGGTCATTGTAAGTTAAATTGGGTAGGAGAAGCCGCGTAGCACGTCATTGGACACCCTCAATAAGCTTTATTAAGGTGACAGACTTTGGACTCCAGATTTCAGAGGCATACTCCAAATGCGACCGTACAAGGGCCACGTAGAGAGATCGAAATGTTGGCAGAAACTGATCGCTCCTGCTGCTGAGTGAACGACGGATAAAACCTAACATCTTATTAGCTTTGTTCACTTGGGCATAAATGTACTCACTGAATCGAGCATTACAAGTGATGAGAACGCCAAGTTCGCGCTGGGCCTTCACTCTCTTAAGGACGTTCGCGCGAAAATTTTCCAGTCGATAGAATTTTTTTAAATTTTTACTGCAGTTAGCCGATGAGTTACTTGTGCCAGAAATGCAAAAAAAATTGGGGGTCACCGTCTTCGTTTCAGAGATAAAGCGTGTGGTAAACTATACTGATTTCGAAAAATTGCCCCATATAATTGAGCACTGTCCACCGGGGTTTATAGTTAAAAATATCAAAGGTGAGTCAACAGAGGCAAACGATCTTAGTCATATTTTGTAGAAGTGGGTCTGTTGCGTAAATAATTCGAAATTTTACTAACGTTTTCACAAAATTTAACCCTTCAAGAGCCATTTGAAACCGCCTCAAAGGTGCACGAAGAGCTAATAAGAACGGAATTCGATGGTGCATTTTGCCAAATATTCAAACTTCTAGTCGGTAGATTTTTTTCATTTTTCCCTAAACGTAGAAAATCAGTAGAGAAAATGATCCATCGAAAAAAAAATTGGGGTCACCGTACGTCCAAGATCGTTAAATCCAGGTAAAGCTCTAGCAATGGCCATCTGCCCTATCATTTGTTTATTTTATGACTTAGCGCGCGCGCTCATGCATGACGTGGCATGTTAATTTGCGTGCGCAGTAAGGATGCGCAGAAACAATTGGCGCGAACGTCCTTAAGTGCCTTGCCTCCCATATTGTAATCATAAATTATTGGATTGCGCTTCCTCGTAATCGTGCAAACCGAGCATTTATCCATGTTAAAAGCCATCTTCCAAACATCACTCCATTCAACCAGATTATCAATATCACCTTAAAACCGCACACAGTCACTGGCAGATCTAATAGTACGGTAGCATTTGGCATCGTCGGCAAACAATGCCAATGTGCTACATTGAGACACAGCACGAGGCATAGTTGATGAATAACACAAACAGAGCAGGACCAAGCAGGGAGCCCTGCGGGACCCCCGAGGTGACTGGTAACCACTCAGAGTTTTTGCCATCGATAACCACACGCTGCATCCTGTTATTCACATAACTTGAGAACCACTGCACTTACTGATCAAGTGGGGGTGCGAGACTGAGTCGAATGCCTTGGAGAAATCTAAAAAAGCGACGTCAGTTTGAACACCCTGGTCAACTGCGCTTGTTATCCGATGCACAGTGTCCAAAAGCTGGGTGATAGTTGAGCGTTTCTTAACAAAGCCATGCTGCAGCGGGTGAATATTACCAGCAATGAAAGAATAGAAATGGGCGAAAACACAACGCTCAGCAATCTTGGAAACAAGACTTAAGAAAGAAATGGGTCTGTAGTTGGTAACGTCTTCTTTGTTACCTTTTTTAAAAACAGGAACAATGTTTGCACACTTCCAGTCCTTAGGGACACAGTCAACACGTAAAGATAGATTAACTAAACGCGTAAGTGAGGAAGCAATCTCAGAGGCACATTCTTTTAAAAGTCTCCCTGCGACTTGATCCGGTCCATAAGCTTTCGATGGATTGATAGCTTTTAATTCTTTTGTCAATTCTTCGATGCTTGTTTGAATTAGGTGAAGCTCATAATCTGTTGCTGTTTGCGTACTTGTTGTTGAATGCAAAACGAGCTTCTGAAATACAGAAGCAAAGAAGCGATTGAATAGGTTAGCCTTGGCTACAGGTGTAGAAGCCTACTGATCACCAAAGCAGACCACTTCAGGAATCCTTGCAGATTTTGTTTTTGCCCCGTAGAAGGACCAGAATTTCTTCGGGTCATCTTAAAGATTGGTCTGCATATCCGCATGAGGAAGTCGTGATATTTTCGCTTGGTAGCAGTTTTTATTTGTTTACGTTTCGTCCTATAATTGTCCTAGAGTATTGGTGAATTAGACTTCTTAGCTCTCTTCCACAAGCGGTTTTTTTGCTTGGATAACTTGATTATTTCACTATCAATCCATTTGGGAGACTTGGCATCCTTGAGCTTAATTTTTGGGATAAATGATTCAACAGCGCTTAATAATAAATCGCGTCAACTTTCCCAGCTTTGGTCGATATCAACTTCATCAAATCCCATATACAAGATCGAGAATGTTCCTT
This sequence comes from Platygyra sinensis, assembly GCA_019787425.1. Lineage (NCBI taxonomy): Eukaryota > Metazoa > Cnidaria > Anthozoa > Scleractinia > Merulinidae > Platygyra > Platygyra sinensis. The sequence continues at coordinate 63,373 of JAHPZR010055885.1, read as the reverse complement.
GAAATATCAGTAATTCTTGTCGGAACTTGGTTCATTTGTGTTAAAAATGAGTCATTGATAATATCACAGAACATACTAGGGAGATTATCAGAGCCTGGAGCTACTTGAAAATCCCAGTGATATCAGGAAAATTAAAATCACCACAGACTTAAAAAGGGAGTTGAGCCTCGTTCAGCATTTGCCAGAAAGTTCTTAAACTCCAACAAATATTCGCCTTTTGTCGACGGAGGCCGATAAAATCCACTAACAAGAAACGTGTTGCCCCTGGACGGGTTGACTTCCACAACCACAAGCTCGCAATTCGTCTCAAGGTCAGTGCGACGAGCAGAAGCAACGTCATTTTTTGTAGCTATAAGAACACCTCCACCTCTTTTATCTTCTCCTCTGTAACAACGATACAAACATCGTAACAACTTGGTAAATTTCGTGATCCAAAATGGCGGCCGTAAGCCAATCTCAGTTACGATTACAATATCCACACCGCTGGCATAAATCGAAGCTTGAAAATCCACAAGCTTGTTGACAAGGCTACGGGCATTCAATAACATAAGAGATAACTTAGAATGATGCACGCTAGCAGTGGCCTGCGGTCCTGACATCGGATGAACATCACCGCAGCGAGCAAGCAGATCGGCGAAGCACGGGTTAAACGTGGCGATCGAGTTAGAGTAAAATGCTATCCTTCTTCTAGAATATTTCATTCCAAAGGGCTTGTTTAAGCAAAAAGTTCCTCTAGGGTCACAAAGGGACTGTACATGATGTTCAGACATACAAATCAAGAGAACCAAGAGAAAAATTACAGAGCAGAGAAACCATCGTGTGGACGCCATGACGTAATCGCATTCAAGCAATATGTCTTAAATGTTTTAACTCTGGTTGAAAACCTCTGTCATTTCTTTCAAACCTATAACCAAGTTATTAAATAGTGAATTCTGATCCCGTTATACAGGCTCAAAAACTGAAATTACGATTCTTGCCACGATTGAACAACCCAGTGCGTTACAAATTAATTTTCCGGGAATTCGGATAGCTTTCGGGAAAGATTTCCAGACTGCGTTTCTACGAATTAAACGACCGGTTTTGAAAAGATTATGTGGATTTTTGAAGCAAAAATAATAACAACTACCCTGAGTAAAGAGTTTTTTTCTAGTTTCCCAGTGTGAACAATTCAATTATTTAAGTAACTGTATGATTATGCTGCAATTTTTCCAGAAACAAAATTACAGTCGGTCTAAGAAAAGTTAACCTGAAATAAATAAGCTAACGACGCCGTATTGACATCTGGCTTCGATTTTAATAACGTAACTAAAATTACACAAGTTCAACGGCTTTTTCCAGACCGAAAAGAGAACTTTTCAAAAACGCTAGATAGACTCGAGATATTCCCGAAAAACCAGTGACTTCCGCTGTCTGTTTACAGCACAGTCCGGCCCCATACAAGCAGTATCTCTGTTTATGTTCGAAATATAAAGAAATGTATGGAAATATTGAAGAGTCTTAACATCGTAAACTTACATCGAGTAATGATAATGTTAAAACTCAAATGAACGTCCCCCTACCTTAGTTGTTGTGTATTGTCGTCTCTGCGGCTCAAAATGGCGAATTTTGAGCGATTTGGTGGGTTTTGCGTTGACTGTTACTCAGTACACGTTGTGATTACACACACACCGATGTATTATTCGTATCGTAAACGGCTTCATGGAAAAGCTCACGACTTTGATAGGTGCTAGTGTTAAGTTCAGGCTGTTATTTTCCGGCAATTCGGATGACTTTCTGGAAAGGTTTCGAGACGTTTGTACGAATTAAATGACGTATGATAAATAACTGAGGGTTTGAGTGACTTAAATAAGAGGAATGTTTACACTAGGAATAGGACTGAATAAAACTTTTTACTCTGGTAGTTGTTATTATTTTTGCTCCAGAAATCATCGGCATATAGCCTTATAACATGATGTGCAGGAAGGCTCGAGATATTCCCGAAAAACCACGGACTTTCGCTGTCTGCTTTCAAGAACAATGCCAGCACGAGGGCTGTAAATTGAGGTCACGTGATTACACACACAACGATCCGTTATTCGTAATATATCATGGAGGCATCCCACGACTTTATCACGTGCTAGTCTTAAGTTCAGGCTGTTTTGTCCTAAAAAGGATAACGTAAATATTTGAGACGCGTGGTATGATACGATTTCGTCCAATAGAAAACGACTTCTTAGAATAATTAGTACACTCCCTCTCAGGGAGAACCTTCGATCTGACAAGAGTCTTCTTCTTGTACACAACTCATTCGTTACACAGGAGAGGATTTTTTAAGAAGGGTTCGCCATGGAGAAAGTTTTCTTCAAGTTGTTTGTTTTCTGTGCAACCATTTCCATTGGTAAGACATTTTTCCTTTCAAGGCTTTCTTTCAAATAATTCTTTAAATTGATTTCCAGATGATGAGTATGAAGGCCATTCCTGCAACCGCATAACTACTTGCGACATATATAGATGCACACATCATGACATACATGCATGTATGCTGCGAGCTCCTCAGTCACGTTTATATCTGCTTTTGAAAACAAGGTACACCATACACATTTTCCACCGCTGGGGCAAAAACATTAAACTGTTTAGTTTAACGTTTTCAGCTCGAAAGCTCCTGCTCTCCTGCCGATGAACACATGCATGTAAACATTAGGGACAATTAATGATAAATAGCTGAACGACTGAGTTTTCATTACGGAAGGTGCTGGTTGACTAAGCTGTCACAGCAGAAATTTGCTTCAGTAGGTTGGTTTTAAGCGTTTTCTGGATTCAAAATGCAGTCCATCTTCTCAGATTCGATACAATCCTGGTTTGAGTTTCTTGGAATTTCCATCAGTTAACAAATGGGATCAGTATTTCCCCAATTTCGGAGAAAAAGAACACGCCATATAACTTTTCTTCTCAGGTGCGTCTAGAGTTGCTTTTACAATCTCAAATAAAATCATTCTGCATTTTCAGTATCAGGATTGGAACCTTGCTGTTGCGGTAGTCTTATTCGCTCATTGATCGCGTTTGCCCAAGCTAGGATTTTCTTCCATTTTGAAAGGTGTACTTCTCTCTTTAATAACCTCTGAGCCTCTGTGATTTGCTGCCTCTTGTCCGCTTGCATAGGAAGGCGTATAATAAAAACAAATCTCACTGACTCAAAATGGTTTTCTTATTGATCTATATCACAACGTTCTATATGCCCAAATAAAGCAACCCATCCAGAAAAACACAATACATGAAAATAAAAACCCGCGTCATCTAACAGTGGGTTGTTTTATGATTCCAGCATATTCTTTCAAGTGTTACTTTTGTGGTCCAAGTAGAGTCGATCAAGATTACTCCGCGGATCAGTGCGAAAAAGATCAGCGAATAGAAAACTGCACCGGCGAAGACTACACTTGTTTCAAGTTCCATAAAGAGACTACCGACGGTATTGTGCAGGAAACAAGATCATGTGTCGAAAAAAGCTTTTGCGAAGGAACGAAGAAAGGATGCTCAGATGATGAAAAGATGAAAGAGGCCAAGATAAAGAAGTGCCAAGCGGCTTGCTGCGTCAGTACTGGAGACACACCATGCAACAGCGCCACCACCGTGGAGTCCAGTAGCGTGGTAATCATGATGATGGTAGCAGCTTTGTGCATTTTGAAGCTGTTCTAAACGCACTTGCCACACACAGGCAGTAGTCCGACTTATAGTCAACCTTTCTCGTTAGCCTGTATCGTCTGCGTCTGTCTGTTTTTTGTTTTTTGTTTTTTTCTTGTGTGTGAGTAATACTGATTTGATTTGGCTAACAGAAATATTTACCTCGTGCACCTAGTGCGTATATTAAAAAAAATAGAATCAGTGGTGTTATCGACATTTTTAGACGTTTAGTAATATAGATCATAATAAGGCAATTATCAAGTTTGATCACTGGCGTTGTTACCTTGTGTGCAGTTTACCTAGAGCTTAGAGCTGTAGATTGAACTTTTAGGGGCCTTTTAGCAGTATTTTGGGTTCAAAACTGCGCTTAATAAATGTTTGTTAACTTTGTAATAAGGCGGAGTAAAACATTATTTGATGACGCTAGTTATTTAAGAAAAAGTTTTTAGGTCCTCGCTTAGCCAACACTCTCAGCATGATATTGTCACACTGATCAACTCAAAACATTGTAAGCCATACCAAGTCTCAGGCCAAATGGTTATATCGCAGAATATAATTATCCAAAAAAAAATTCCCAGGGTAACTTTGCACGGTGATTTACTTAAACGAGAGACTACCTCACATTGACGACCTAGAAAGCAGCAATTCTAGCGGTATAAACAACCCTAATTACATATCAGCAGTCTTCGATCTGTAACCATTTCGTGGAAGTCCGAAGGCTATTTCTTTTTCTATAGATATGTGTAATTTTGCGACCACAAAGCTTGCGGCAGTTTTGTTACAAAATCACCATTCTGTGACGTTTATGCCGATTACAACACCGAGGGACGATAGAGTGACTGTGGAATCGGGAATGAGTTAAACAGTGTATGTGGAGTATCTGTCCGCAGAATATTTCTAGGAATGAGATCACGGGAGTTAACAGAAGTAAACAGTTTTAACTCTTTAACCTTTTCTTATGAATGTGCTCAGCCTGCCAATCATCTGAAATCCCAAAGGGTAGCTAATGGGTATTTCTGATTGGTTACTTAACCAAGGTGTCAGAATCGATATCAGTGAGCTTTGCAAACTTCTGCACCCACAATCACATGCATCGTGACATATTTCTTCCTAATATAGCACTCTCTCCTACCCAGGCCCTCCGTAGGCTCGATTACCAGCCGCCGTTCGGGGAAAGAGAGCTGCAAAAATTTAGCCTAAGCCCTCCGCAGAGTTATAAAAATCTGAACATCCACTAATATGCGTCCCAACTGCCTTTAGAGCCTATTCACTCACGTGTCCAGCGCGCAGCCATGCAAGTTTATCGGAACAAAAGAAAGTGTTTCCATAAGAAAAGAGTTGAACTCCTACAGGATTGGTTTGCTGCAACAACATAGCCCCTGTTTCATAGCTGCCATGACGTCATGTTCATACGCCCCATTGAAAATAAGCTTTCGACAACAGCCAGTTAGTTAACGACTGACGAAAAGCGTATACCAAACCCCTAGCCATTTTTTTTATTATAAAAGGTCACAAACTTGCTCCGCACCACGCCTCGGATGTCTCTGTTTTTCTTTGTTATTTTGAACGTGGCCTGCGTTTATGGGTAATTAAAAATAAGCATCTAAAACAAAAAGCATGCATCCAAGAAAAACATGTGTCATATTACACTCCCACTACCCATAACGGCCTCTACAACGGTAGGAGACCATCACTAATGCAAATTTGGAACGAAGTTATCACTAATGATGGGCTAGCTCCTTATGATGGTCTCCTGATAATGGCTACTTTCCTCTGTCCCCCAAGGTTGCCTTTGTGCAGAGGTTCGACTGATTGATTTACTGCTTCAGAAATCTACAAATGCTAAAACACATGTCATTTTTTGCAAAATTAGCGTAATTCTTAAACTCTCCTATGTAATGGCAGTATGATTTCCATTCGTTCCAATTTACTCCGATCAAGAGAAAATGGTCTCTTGCTACAATGTAAACCGACTAACGTCCGAACGGTGAACGGCAAACGTGCAACTTCAAACTGAAGTTAAAAGTTTGCGGTAAACGTGGATCGAAATTGGCGCGATTTCCAAATCCCAGCAAAACTGCAACCATTCCGGATAATCTGCAAGGCAGCGAGCCACTATAATAATAAGTATGGGTTATTGACCAAGTGTGAGGTCAAGATGGCTGGATATTGGCCAAGTTCTTTTTTTGCGTGTTTATGGACCGAGGCGAAGTCGAGGTCCATAAACTCGCAAAAAAAAGAACGAGGCCAATATCCAGCCGTCTTGACCGAACAAACTTGGTCAATAAAGGATTTATTATATGGCTTTTGGTGAAATTTTGCTTTCGGGATGCAGCGTGTAGTCCCGAGCGGGCAAGATGGCTCCATCTTGCCCGCTCGGGTAGCCAATCACAGCGCGCGATTTGGTTCATCTTGCCCGCTCACGGAGCTAGCCATATAATAATAATAAATAAGATCTTTTAACAGGGAGCCCACGTTACAAAGTGTGGTTTCCAGTGAGGCCCTGCATAAATCTAACGTAAGAATACAAAAACGAAAATACAAATATAGCTATCTAAAAATAAGAAGTAAAAGGGTAACATCGATAAAAGAGTCTACATGATTCTAATAAGACGTCTAAAAACTAAAAAATCGGAAATGTTCTTAATGCCGTCTGGGAGAGCGTTCCAGTCATCTACTGCATGACAAACAAAGCGATGCTGACCCTATGAGCGCTCTGATTGCGGTTTACAAATGTTATTATTAAAACGAGTGTTATAATCATGCATGTCTTTAAAATGATTAAAATTAAAATTCCAATCAATCAGACCATTCAAAGACTTAAAAACTAAAAATAGGAGATGAGATCTTCGCCTTTTTTCCAATGTATCCCAACCAAGTTGATCAGGCTAGAGCTTCTGTTGCAGATGAATGCTCTTCTGTCACGTAGCGCACCTATTAAAATAACACATTGATTGGCCTAAATAACACTCTGGTTAGCCTAAACAACACACCGGTTGGCCTACAGTTATCTTAGGTAGCTTGCGGTTTGCCCTTGTAATGGGATAGGGAATTTCTTGCTTGCTCGGTTCACATGGCTCCAAGTCATAGGAGTCATGCAAGCCATTACGTTTAGCCTAAATTACACATTGGCTAGCCTAGTTAACACTGTAGTTAGCCTACAGTTCCTTAGGTAGCTTGCGGTTATTGGGATCAGGGATTTCTGGCTTGCTGGCTCGCTCTGTATCCAAACTTGTTAGCTTATCACAAGCAGTAATGGAGGTAAATTTTTCTATTTGAAGAATCAAGTTTTATCAGACAAAGCAAAATAATTTGTTCTTTTTAACTGAAGCATTTTCATGCAATTATTTTCTATTGAAATATAAGGTTTTCGCAATGTCTTATATAATATAAGACAACATATAACAATATAATAACATATAACAATAGATGACAACATATATAACAATATAACAATATATATATAAGCATTTTCATGTAATTATTTTCTATTGGAATATAAGATTTTTGCAATGTCATATAATATAGGACAACATGTAACAATATAACAGTATGAATGTAAATACATTCTGTAAATATGTCTTAAATGTTTAACTCTGGTTGAAAACCTCTGCCATTAATTTCAAACCTATAGCCAAGTTATTAAATAGCGAATTCATATCCCGCCGTTACACAGGCTTAAAGACTGAAATTACGATTCTTGCCACGATTCAGAACAATCCAGAGCGTTACAGATTAATTTTCCGGGAATTCGGATAGCTTTCGGGGAAGGTTTCCAGACTGCGTTTCTACGAATTAAACGACCGGTTTTGAAAAGATTATATGGATTTTTAAAGCAAAAATAATAACAACTACCCTGAGTAAAGAGTTGTATTCTTATTTCCCAATGTGAACAATTCAATTATTTAAGTAACTGTATGGTTATGCTGGCATTTTTTCCAGAAACAAAATTACAGTCGGTCAAAGAAAAGTTAACCTGAAATAAATAAGCTAACGACGCCGTATTGACATCTGGCTTCGATTTTAATAAGGTAACTAAAATTACACAAGTTCAACGGCTTTTTCCAGACCGAAAAGGCCACTTTTCAAAAACGCTAGATAGATTCGAGATATTACCCAAAAACCAGTAACTTCCGCTTTCTGGTTTCAGCACTCCGGCCCCATACAAGCAGTACGTACGTATTTCTGTTTATGTTCGAAATATGAAGAAATGTATGGGAATAGTGAAGAGTCTTAATATCGTAAACTTACATCGAGTAATGACAATGTTAAAACTCAAAATAAATGTTAACCTACCTTAGTTGTTGTGAATTGTCGTTTCTGCGGCTCAAAATGACGAATTTTGAGCGATTTGGTGGGTTTTGCGTTGACTGTCTCTACACGTTAAGATTACACACATACCAATGCATTATTCGTATAGTAAACGGCTTCATGGAAAAGTTCACGACTTAAAGAGGTTCAGGCTCTTATTTTCCGGGAATTCGGATAACTTTCTGGAAAGGTTTCGAGACGATTGTACGAATTAAATGACGTATGATAAATAACTGAGCTTTTGAGTGACTTAAATAAGAGGATTGTTTACACTAGGAAATAGGAATAAAACTTTTTACTCCGGGTAGTTGTTATAATTATTTTTGCTCAAGAAATCATCGCATATAACCTTGTATCATTATATGCAGAAACTCTCGAGATATTCCCGAAAAACTACGGACTTTCGCTGTCTGCTTTCAAGAACAATGCCAGCACGAGGGCTGTAAATTGAGGTCACGTGATTGCACACACACCGATGTGTTATTCGTAATATATCATGGACTGCTTCATGGAAAGCGCACGACTTTATCACGTGCTAGTCTTAAGTTCAGGCTGTTTTTGTCCTAAAAAGGATAACTTAAATATTTGAGACGCGTCGTATGATACGATTTCGTCCAATAGAAAACGACTTCATAGAACAATAGCAAAGCGCGCGAAGTCTAAAAATAGAATGCAAATCACTGAATTCCCCGCGAGATTCAGTCGACATAAGCTGGTTCTGAGCGAAATACAGGGAATATAGGCGAAAGTTTTGTTTCACAAGTGTTTTAGGAACACTGGCTTTTGCCCTTAAAGAAATCTTCAAAATCATCCACCATTCCAGTTTGTTTGTCTGAGTCTTGTCTGAGTCATGACGTCACTCGCGCGCTTCGCTATTTGTACACGCGCTCTCAGGGAGAAGCTTCGATCTGGCAAGAGTCTTGTTCTTGTACACCACTCAATCGTTACACAGGACAGAATTTTTTTAAGAAGGGTTCGTCATGGAGAAAGTTTACTTCAAGTTGTTTGTTTTCTGTGCAACCATTTCCCTTGGTAAGACATTTTTCCTTTCACGGCTTTCTTTCAACTAATTTTTTTTTAATAATACTGCTACCGTAAATACTCGCTTCTGATTGGTTGGAAGCTGATCAATTTATCCCAAATTGTATCGATAGCTGAACAATTAAATTTTAATTGTATCGGTCGCATTTGATCGGATAAATTCAAGTTTGCGGTTGACGACAAACAAGAAATGCTTTGTATGAAGAAGCAGTAGTAAATAAAAACAAAAACAAAATCGACCAAAACTTAGCTACGCAGATATTTGGAGTGAGCTACCGAGAGGAAAAATCCGAAAGGCTGCATTGAAAATCTCTCGCTCGAACATCTTGAAGAGGTTCTCGGAGATTTCTACACCGAATTAAAGTAGTTAAAGAAGAAAGACGGCAGCTGCGAGCCAGAGTCGGGATCGGCTTGTCGACTAAACACAACTTGGTACTTAGTGACTCAACATTTTGGTTTAAGAGGAAGGCAAGAAGACTACAACTCGCGCAATGAACACATCAAGTCTGCAAAGAATGAAAATGGCCGCGACTATATGTCATGTTTGCCGAGTCAAGCCCTACGAAGATGAGAATATCTAATTTAAGGAAGGATGGTCGTTCCAAGAATGGAGGCGACTAGTAACAAAAATGTCCAGCTGGCGTTTCTGAAGAATTCATGAGCCGCGGACCATGCAAAGCAATTAAAGACCATGGTTTGAAAATCTTAAAAACTTACAAACTTCGTTGACGAACACTTTGAACTAGTCTTCCCATTTCAACTTCACTTGTCTTTGCACAGTTATCGTCAGTTTCCCGAATGAACTAGTCCTTGTATCTTTAGCTCCATGTCATAGTTTAAATTAAGGCTGTAAACTTTTCTTAAAAGATTTCACGCAAGTTTTGTCAATAAATAAAACGCTTTTGATACCGTCTTGACTGGTTTCGACGTGCATTTTCTTTCCTGTACATGTTGATTATTCATCAAAAAGTCGCTCATGCGTTCAGAGTTTTGACAGCTTCAAAGCCAATAAAATTGAACTTAATGTTACAAACTTGGAACTTGCTCGTCTATGTGGCTCGTTTTGGAAAGAAAAATAATATCGTATGGAGAACTTTGGCGCAAATTGTTGAGAAACTTAAAGACTAAACTAACATATTTTATCACACCGCTGCTTCATTCTAGCACCCCTCAATAGCAAAAAGACGTCACCCAGAAGCTTGTTTTCACGGTTGCCGTATTAGTAAAAGGAAATCGGTCTTCTTTCTCGAAACAATTAGGGATTAATTGTACTTGTGAACAGATCGGACTTTTTCTAATTTTCCACTCGTGGCTGCGGCAGCCACTCGTGGAAATTACTAAAAAGTCCGATCTGTTCACGCGTACAATTAATCCCTAATTTTTTCTCGAACAGACCGATTTCCTATACTAATTGATTTTCAGATGGTGAGTATGAAGGTCATTCCTGCAACCGTATAACTACTTGCGACATATATAGATGCACACATACATACATGCATGTATGCTGCGAGCTCCTCAGTCACGTTTCTACCTCGATTCTACCTGCTTTTGAAAACAAGGTACACCATACACATTTTCCACCGCTGGGGCACAAACATTAAACTGTTTAGTTTAACGTTTTCAGCTCGAAAGCTCCTGCTCCCCTGCCGAAGAACACATGCATGTAAACATTAGGGACAATTAATGATAAATAGCTGAACGACTGAGTTTTCATTACGGAAGGTGCTGGTTGACTAAGCTGTCACAGCAGAAATTTGCTTCAGTAGGTTGGTTTTAAGCGTTTTCTGGATTCAAAATGCAGTCCATCTTCTCAGATTCGATAGAATCCTGGTTTGAGTTTCTTGGAATTTCCATCAGTTGACAAATGGGATCAGTATTTCCCCAATTTCCGAGAAAAAGAACATGTCATATCACTTTTCTTCTCAGGTGCGTCTAGAGTTGCTTTTACAATCTCAAATAAAATCATTCTGCATTTTCAGTATCAGGATTGGAACCTTGCTGTTGCGGTAGTCTAATTCGCTCATTGATCACGTTTGCCCAAGCTAGGATTTTCTTCCATTTTAATAGGTGTACTTCTCTCTTTAGTAACCTTTGAGCCTCTGTGATTTGCTGCCTCTTGTCCGCTTGCATAGGAAGGCGTATAATAAAAACAAATCTCACTGACTCAAAATGGTTTTCTTATTGATTTATATCACAACGTTCTATGTGCCCAAATAAAGCAACCCATCCAGAAAGACACAATGCATAAAAATAAAAACCCGCGTCATCTAACAGTGGGTTGTTTTATGATTCCAGCATATTCTTTCAAGTGTTACTTTTGTGGAACAATTAGAGTCGATCAAGATTACTCCGCGGATCAGTGCGAAAAAGATCAGCGAATAGAAAACTGCACCGGCGAAGACTACACTTGTTTCAAGTTCCATAAAGAGACTACCGACGGTATTGTGCAGGAAACAAGAGCATGTGTCGAAAAAAGCTTTTGCGATGGAACGAAGAAAGGATGCTCAGATGATGAAAAGATGAAAGAGGCCAAGATAAATAAGTGCCAAGCGGCTTGCTGCGTCAGTACTGGAGACACACCATGCAACAGCGCCACCACCGTAGAGTCCAGTAGCGTGATAATCATGATGATGGTAGCAGCTTTGTGCATTTTGAAGCTGTTCTAAACACACTTGCCACACACAGGCAGTAGTCAGACTTATAGTCAAACTTTCTCGTTAGCCTGTATCGTCTGCGTCTGTCTGTTTTTGTTTTTTGTTTTTTTCTTGTGTGTGAGTAATACTGATTTGATTTGGCTAACAGAAATATTTACCTCGTGCACCTAGTGCGTATAAAAAAAATAGAATCAGTGGTGTTATCGACATTTTTAGACGTTTAGTAATATAGATCATAATAAGGCAATTATCAAGTTTGATCACTGGCGTTGTTACCTTGTGTGCAGTTTACCTAGAGCTTAGAGCTGTAGATTGAACTTTTAGGGGCCTTTTAGCAGTATTTTGGGTTCAAAACTGCGCTTAATATCGGTTATATCGCAGATTAGTATATACACACTCAGTGATCTTGGTGTTTTAAGCAATCTGATTGGTTCGCTATCTCTGGCTAATGAGTATTATTCACCCCCTACCGAGTGAATAATGCGTAAGCCAAACAAAAATAAAGCATACTTTTGAATAAAGCATACTTTTGATTCACACTGATTTGAACGGTGTCTAAGGACCATTATTCTAGACTGTCACGAGGTTTTTTCGAATATTAACTATAGATTTTCCATGTTCAAAAATTCTGTAAATAGTTTCGCGAATTCGCGCATGCTTTGTACCGCTTGCACGTTTTCCACGCATGAATTGAGAGGTCAATTAAATCGATTTTTAATGGTTTCCTTCTGAAAATGTTGTTGAGATCACTTCCTGTGTATATTCTAAAACAATTATTTTTCTCAATCTCGGTGAATAGTGGCAGAATATTTACCTCGCCGCTTCGCGGCTCGGTAAATATTCTGCCACTATTCACCTCGACTTCAAAGAATAATGGTTAAATATAATTATTCAAAACAAAATCTCAGGGGTAAATTTGCGCGGTGATTTACTTAAACGAGATTAAACATGTTTCGCGCGTTTGGCCACCCTGTTGCGACATGTTGCGACGTGTTGGATGTTGTTGGCTTAAATTTGGCCATTTTCAAACTTGAGCCAACAACACCCAACATGTAGCAACACGGTGGCCAAACGCACGCAACATGTTGCGCCCAACAACGTTGCAATATGTTGCGTTGGCATGTTGCGATCGTTTGGCCGGGGCTTAACTCTTTAATTAACCTTTTCTTATGAATGTGCTCAGCCTGCCAATAATCTGAAATCCCAAAGGGTAGCTAATGGGTATTTCTGATTGGTTACTAAACAAAGGTGTCAGAATCGATAATCAGTGAGCTTCACAAACTTCTGCACCACAATCACATGCATATTCTTCTTAGTATAGCACTCTCTCCTACCCAGGCCCTCCGTAGGCTCGATTACCAGCCATAATTTAGTACTTTAGTCCGTTTTATTTCATTTTGGTCGTATCTGTCGTTGGGATCAGTGTGCCGTCTATATTTTGTATTCTAAAATTTCTACTGACCCAGGTCTTCTTAAGATCCGGCACTCCCATCGGTTTGTTGCTGTGGTTATACAGTTTTTAATTCCATTTGCGCTATAATTTTGACCGGAAGTGGCGTCAATTGTCTGCTGACTTTGACAGTTCTCCCAGGCCCGTAAGCTAATTTCGAGGAGGCTGGTCACAGTTTCCAGCACATTTCTAAAGGCTATGCTTTGAAGGATGATTACTACCAGCGTTAAACCAGTCTCCTTCGAGCCGTTTTTAGGCTCGTCACGCAACGCTCCTCCCCACAAACGGCCGTTTGTGGGGAGGAGCGTTGCGTGACGAGCCTAAAAACGGCTCGAAGGAGACTAGCGTTAAACCAGTGTAACATAAGTGACACAAGAACACAATCACTGGTAAACAAGTTGCGGTCATCATCCCTCCTATAAAGCAGGTTACACATGAACAGGGTATATATAAGTCACAGCTGAAGTCATGATATTTTTCAGAAAGAAACCAGCACTGACTTGATAAAAATCTTAGTTCAGACGCTAGCCAATAAAATCATGCGTCTCGAGAGCCTCTTGTTACTTGAGCCAAGGCTTCGCCATCTAGGAGGGACGGGCAGCTCTGGGTACGAAAAAAACGCAAGCAGAAGGGGGCAAGAACGGGGCTGGAAACGGAAACCGATACTCGTGAGTCTTCCGTGACGAGAAGCATGAAGCTGGTGGTTTTCGCTGTTATCGCGTCTGCCTTTATTTCTCTCGGTAAGTCGTATCTCATAGACGGTCCGTATACTGACATGATTCGGTGTTGACAATGTTATTGCATGATTGGGTTCACATCACGAATTTGGCGATCGCTTGTAATCTTTAATTCAGTGAAGCTGAGGGAAGTACGTATATCTATCTTTCGATTATGTTGTGTACGAACCCCTTTTGCACAGCTATTTAGATATTTTATATGAGAAAAGCAAAAGCTGGAATACATTTGAAACTATAAGAAATAGTTACAAGCGTGCCAACTAGATTCACGGCTTGACCTTTTGTATCCTACACGTACCATACTGTGCTGGTTCGAAACGGACGCAATTCCGCGCGACTACAAACCTCAAATTAAAACGTGCTTGTTTAGATCTTTAGGATCGGGTACCGGGAAGTTATACCGTACATGTGACTAGATGTGTTTTTTATAGAATATTAGAAATAGCTGCTGTATAGTTGCTGTTGGATTTGAGAGGGCATTACTGCGTGATAGACGGTCGGAAATAATACAGCACGTATGTCCCGTATGTTGTGTTGCCAGCGCCTTCAGCGGCTTCAGCAGCTCGGATGTAAATATTTTCTAAACCAAATAGAACATGGAAGAATACATTTTTAAGGTCTACAACAACGCTGAACGCACTCACGTTCCACTCATGTGTCCACTAGCAGTTTTTCGAGACCCCAAGCGTGCACTATGTTCTACGTGAAACAGTATCTTCCGATTTTGTGAGTGAACTTTGGTTACAAGCGACAACTACGTTTAGTTTGCAAGGATTTCAAATTAAAATAATACTGAATTAAGTGTCGAGAAATTAGACAGCTGTTATAAAAGGATAAAGTAAGTAAAATACACAGTAGTTTTTCCCATTTAATGTAAGTTGAACAACTTCAAGCGTTGTGTTACAAGAAGGGAGTTTTATAATTATGTTGTAATTCCAAATTGACCTTTCCGACTGGCCTTGTAATCTGTCGGATGTGAGATGACTCTTGCCACAAAAATCCTCTCTTGTGTTTATTCAGGATTCATTATTGGCATTTTGCGCTGTTTTTGGTTCTGTTGCTGAAACAAAGTAAAAGTTACCAAACGGGAAAGAACGACCACGCGCTGAAAATATGTCGATATCTGGCGGCGAGACGCCCGAGTCACTCGTAAGAGAATTCAAAACATCACACTGTAATCTGAGATGATGTTTCGAACTACACCACAAAACTGTAGCCGCACATACAAATCTCAATCAGTTATTTTGACACATTGGACATTGATCATCACGTGTTTCAGTTGTCTAACGAGTTTGTATCGGAATGTAACGGACATATTCCAATTCAGCGGCTGGAAGTACAGAAAAGAAATGCAACAAAAACATCTTTCTAACATCATTTCTTGTCTGAATTCTTGGACACAATAAACACCACTAAAACTATCAGCGAGTACTAGTTAATTTCACGGGAATAGTTTGACCAAAATGCATGCGTCATGCATTCTTTTAGCTACTTTTAACAACGGTTTATTTTTATAATAAATTCACGAATGACAGCACGCGTGTCTTTGTTGCTTATCACGCGTTATACACTAATTTTTTGCCTTCATCACGTGACACACATTTAACTGAATCCTTTGCCATCCTCAAAGAAAGACTGAAAAACTCAGTAGTAGTTAGTACGGTGGCCTGGAAGGGACATCGACTTCTTTTTTTATCCGCGACTTCTGTTTTTATCCGCGACTTCTTTTTTTATCCGCGACTTCTTTTTTTTATCCGCGACTTCCTTTTTTTGTCTGCGACTTCCTCTTTTTATCCGCCACTTCTTTTTTATCCGCCACTTCTTTTTTTATCCGCGACTTTTTTTTTCCGCACTTCGTTTTTTTTTTTTTTATCCCCGACTTCCGTTTTGCGTGTGTCAAGACTTGCGGGCTTATTACACTGAACAGAGCAGGCAATAGGTGAAGATAGGGAAGAGGAGGAACAGGGCGCCATCAGAAAAGTAATTATGTTATCTTATTTGTGGTATTAGTTTATAGAAAAGAGGATACCGAAACATCTCATGAGTAACCAGCTCGAAAGGTTTACACACATATATAATAAGTCTATAAAACTGCAAGGTAATAGGGAAACGGTTGCCCGGGCTCATATGAAGAGGCCCTAACAGTGCGCGTCACTCCCAACTGGGATAACAGCTGACTTTTTCTTTCGATTTTCTTTTATCACAGAAGTTTTCATATAAGAATGCAAGAAAGTACTGAAAATTTAAGCTCTTTGAAATCACTAAGTCAAAGTTTTAATTTATGCCGTCAAAACGACATATCGAATTACTTTTCACACGCAGTGTCATCAGACATAAGACCTTATCAAAACTTGGCGTTTTATGACGTTTAAGCTCGATAAGTTTCCTCATTTTCTTACAGAGGACATTTGAATTTTCAAGTTCACGCGTTGCGTGACATTAAATGGCGGTGCGAGAACGGATCACGCGTAGGTCAAAAGAGCAGTTATCGCTTACGTTTTTGGTAACTGAACAGTTCTTGCACTAGAAGGAGTATTACTTTCAATGTCTCAGAACTCTAGAGTAATAATTTTTCGTTTATATACTCCTCTTCTTCAATGTAATCTAGCCAGAGCTTTATATAATTAGTTTTTTTTTATAAGTTCTGTATAACCTCCACCCACCTATATTGTCCTGTGGTAGCAGCCAACTCGAAAGCTCTGCTCCTTTGGCTGCTACACACTCTTCCCTTTGTTATGTTTAGCTCAATGTATAATCAGCTCTGTTTTTTGCTTCTTTTTTATTCTTTATTGTTGTTATATTGTAACTGAATAAGTGTAAATAAATGAACTTGAACTTGAACTTGAACTTGTTTCAGTGGCAAAACTCAATGACAGATGTTTCTGTTGGTTTCCGGCCGCCATGTTGGTGCCCCACGGAAGGGCACCAACATGGCGTCTCCATACAAAGCTCTATAAATTTAGGTGAAACTGTTTACCGAATAACGCGGCAATGAAAAACCGCACAGACCTAAATCTCGGCGATGTTTTTTGTCTATCAATTATCTATCATATACCTGATTCTTGACTTAATTTATTGAATGGTAACGATTTTTATTTTCGATGCAAACCACCAATATCAAGAGAAAATGATGGCCATCATTTTCAATTGCTTATATATAATGTGTAAACCTTTCGAGCTGGTTACTTATGAGATGTTTCAACATCTTTCCTGTGAACAGATACCGCAAATAAGATAACATATTTACCTTTCTGATGGCGCCCAGTTTTTCCTCTTCCCTATCTTCGCCCGTCATTACTGCTGCTCTCAGGCCTGTTCTGCTCTGTTCAGTGTAAGTGAGCACGCAAAACAGAAGTCGCGGATTGATCAAAAGAGAGTCGAGGAAAAAAACAGTCGCGGATAAAATAAAGAAGTCGCGGATAAAATAAAGAAGTCGCGGATAAAAAAAAAGAAGTCGCAGATAAAATAAAGAAGTCGCGGATAAAATAAAGAAGTCGCGGATAAAAAAACAAGAAGTCGCGGATAAAAAAAAAGAGAAGTCGCGGATAAAAAAAGAGGTGATGGCCCTTCCAGGCCACCGTAAAGTTAGACCTAGCTTGTAAACATTATTTGTGAACTACTCTGTTAATTCAGTTTTTAACTGCCAGACGTGTTAATAAACTATTTATATTTATTCTTACAAGCAGCTTTCGACACAGTTTCTATTCTATTCCATTTGAGACAATAAATGACAAACAGATATTTTGGTTAGAGCAATACCATCTTCATGCTAAAATATGCAGACAAAGCTAGGCATCTATAGTGTTATAATAACAATGAAAAGAAAACGAAACAAAATGCAATACTCATGAGAAGAGGCAAAGTTTTCGGCTGGATCTGAGTCCTTATTAACAGATAGAAGTTTATGTTTTGACTATTCAAGGCCGATTTCAGACGCCGACCTTTTCCTGAGTCGAGCTTAATTGGAATTTGGGCCAATCCAAATTAACCGAAATATGCCTGATAATTCACACGCCGAATTTAATAAGCCGTTCTGTGGCCTTCCAGCTTTAGAATATTCTGAGCCCCCAACGGGAGTCGAACTCGTGGCTGGGAAGGGGGCTCATAAAATATTCCTTTTCTGAGTATTTCGACTTGAGTACGCTGATCCGTTATTTATACTTTACACTCTTTTTTTATGTAAGAATGTTGTTTTTCCGGCCCAGGCTGAATATTCTTATTTTTCTGCCGATTTTAGGTTGAAAATATTCTTGTAATATTCTTGAATTATAGCTTATGATATTTCCGTTTTAGAATTTATTGGGTGTATCAACAAGTGTTTGGTATCTGGATCTATATTGCGTTACATTGTGCACGTGCTCCATCGCTTTTCGTTGCAGTCAGCGAGGCCAAGATGTCACTTCAAACGACACTTGGCCGTATTGGCTTTGAAAAAGCATTTCGCACAGAAATAGCGTGATGGAAACGAAAGTACCCGATTTTGTTTCAACTATATCAAAGACAATTGAGTGTAATCACTTAAAACTGTAATCATAAAATTGTACTGTATTTACAGAGATGTTTCAACACAAAATTATATCTATCCTTTTCAAAATCTCAGCCTCGGATTTATTCTTAAAATATTCTTAAAATTTCGCAAATTTCAGCCTCGATATTCTTATAAAATATATAACAATTATTCCATGAGCCCGCGTTGGATATGAAGTGATAAAATAACCAGCGAGCGCGTAGCGCGAGTTGGTTATAATCACTTCATATCCAACAAGGGCGAATGGAATAATTGTTTTAGTAAATTCTCAAACCGGGTTTTGCCACCGATTTTTATTTCCACAATTTTACAAAGCGAAAAATTTTAAACTTAGCGCACTATTTTCCATATGACGTAAAACTCCGACTATTGGCTCATAGTCGGAGTTTTTTAGCCAATCAAAAAGCTAGAAATGCAATAGTCGGAGCTGAGAATTTACTAAATTCTTATAGAAAAGAAAGAGTGTATCCAAGTCACCAATCCATTCATCATTTATTCCAAAATTAAATAATTTTGACTTAATATGGTTCTTAATATAAGTTCTCCTGAGCGACCGCCTTCCATAAGCGACCACCTAGGCTTGACATTTTGGGTGGTCGTTTACGGGAGGTTCAACTTTATCTAGAAGTGTTCAGTAAGCCGAGCGGTCTTCAACCCTACTCAAGCTAAAGATGTAACGCCAGCGAAAAATTCTATAAGAAAATATAGAAAATTAGCCGTCATGGCTCATGTTCTTGAAAATACGCAAACTTGTTTGTTTGTTTCACGTTCTTATTTTGCAGAAGACGTTATGATATTACTAGTGTCCTCCGCAGCCGTTTTTTGGGATGTCACGCAACGGGAGCATTGCGTGACATCCCAAAAAACGGCTGCAGAGGAGACCCACATATGACTGGCCCTAAGGGAAACAGTGAGTTTTGTTTCCCCGAGACTCTCAATGTTCCCCGAGGGGAAGCCGAGGGAAACATTGAAGTCGACGGGACACAAAAGTCACTGTTTCCCGCGGGACCAATCTTTACCTGTTTTGTTATACCTCCCAACTCAAAACTAGAAAAAACTGCGAGGAAATCTTTTATACTCCGGCTGGCTCAGCTGGCTCATAAATTTGCCGCGGTTTCAAGGAGCAGGACCTGATCACGGGCGCGTCGAAAGCCCCTCGATATTTAACTCGCTCTCTATGTATCTTTGTTTTATTTGCAGCTTGTTCCATTCAGTGTTACCAATGTGTCCCTAAGGCGACACGTAGCTGCAGGTCATCTCAAACCCCTGACCAGTGCGACGCGCATCAAACAAGAGCGACCTGTCCCGAGGGATTGGATTTATGCGTGCGGTCTCGTTTCACCAATGCATCAATAGACATAGAAAAACGGTCTTGTGGAAATAATAGGACATGTGGCAGCGTGAAGTCTTCTTGCAAACAACACAAGAAAGGAGGCGGGTACGTGACGTGCGACTGGAGATGTTGTCAGGAAGACCTGTGTAACGCAAGCGTCTACCCTGGGGCGCAATGTATTATGCCGGTGATGATTGCCTGTGTGCTAAACACGTTTTTTAAGCCTTAAGACTTCCTATGAAGTAATGAGCTCTGTTCCTGAGAAAGAGGGTTTGCGAGCTACCTTCCACTTTGTTAGGTGGGCGCACGTACATAAAGGGCAGTGGAAGATTGGACTGAAAAAAATATTGTATTCTGAAGTATATTCTGAGCCTTATAATTTTACTGACAATGTTAAGATTTAATGCGTGAAGTATATTACTGTACAAGGTAATCGACATCCTTATATAAACGAGCGCCTCTAGCTCCTGTCTTCGCGTTGTTTTGACTACAGCGCTGGCAACAATGCCACAGATATTAAAAACACGAACAGATGAGCTAGTTTGGGGATATCGTGTAACAAGAAAACTGACTCTCAATAACGGTTGCGGATGGAATAGAACGTTGAAGGCTCGCAATTACTCTCGCAGACTTTCTGGCGTGGAATGAAAGAGCCTATTGTGCGGTCTCAACGATCTTAGTCCATATAATAGTGGTTTTCTTTTATAAAATTATTTTACCTTTTTATGAAAGTTGGCCTGCACCTGTTTAAAACCTGTAATATTTTGATTCATTCGTGTTAATCTTCCCCTCTTCTTCTTAGGACTAGGTGCTTTTTTGTTGTTTATCTATTGCTTTATTTAACCAGTTATAAAGAACCTTGTATTATAGCACGAATGGCCAGATTTGGGCGCAAGGTTCTGATGTAACTTAGGTTCTGAGGTTCAACTGAACTTCTCCAACGTCAAGCGTTTATATCATTACCATAATCATTCTTTAAGTTTTTTGCTCTCGATGTCTATCAGGTGACAAGTAATAGTAATTGGACCGAGTAGAGTACAATTCAGGGAGTAATCGAGCGAGTAATTTCAAAATCGGACGAGCGCGAAGCGCGAGGCCGATTTAAAATTACGAGCGCGATTAGTCCCTGAATTGTACGACACGAGGTCCAATTACTAATTAATCGTATCTATAACAAATTTCTGGGAAAAAATGTCTTCTGAGAACTTTTGAGCGAAAACGTCTGTAGCGCTTTTCCTAAGTTTTGAAAACTGTAGAAAACATTGCTAAGGAAGCCGTTGAAGCGCGCGTAATTGGCGTGAAAATCACGTGGGTATCCAATTACAGGTGTCCGATTACGAAAAGTTCAAATCGGACAGCTGTAATTGGACACCCACGTGATCGGGCGCCGATAAAGTGACAAATAGGCGCGAGGAGAACGAATCACGATCGAGAATTTTGTTATAGATACGATTAGTTCTTTAATTATTATATTTCTTATTTGGTAGAATCTTTTGCAATAACATTTTTACAAATAACATTATGTGATTTCACTTGACCAATCTCCTTGTCTTCATTGACTTCAACCCACCCTTGGGAAGAATCATACACAGTTCCTCTCTTCCTTTTTCCCAATTTTTCTCACTTTCCCTGATATAATATAAATGCGGACGTTTACAGTGCTCTATATGCCAATCTCGTTTTAGAAAGACCTATACCTCAGTGATAAATTGCACTGT
Organism: Platygyra sinensis; assembly: GCA_019787425.1. Taxonomy (NCBI): domain Eukaryota; kingdom Metazoa; phylum Cnidaria; class Anthozoa; order Scleractinia; family Merulinidae; genus Platygyra; species Platygyra sinensis. The sequence continues at coordinate 41,944 of JAHPZR010055885.1, read as the reverse complement.
TTTTCGTGCTCATAGCCTCATTTAGTTATTCGGGTATTGTGCCAGAAGATAGAGGCGAAAGGCCGACGAGCAGGACAGTGCAAATTGCGATTGCGTGGAAGGCTACCCCTCCCCCCTCCGTTATAACGTATAGTAACGTATAGTAACAGTCAACGCAAAACCCACCAAATCGCTCAAATTCGCCATTCAGAGGCACAGAAACGACAATAAACAGCAACTGAGGTACATTTACATTTATTTTGAGCTTTAACTTGGACATTCCTCGATATAAGTTAACGACATTACGACTATTCAATATTCTCCCATACATTTCTTTATATTTCGAACATAAACAGACACACTGCTAGTATGGGTGCCCTGTGATCAAATCATACCAAAACCTCCAGCCCCTGGGGAAAATCTTGAGATCAAATTTCCCTCTCCCCGAAACAAATTGGCAAGGGTTTTTAAAAAAAAACAACAACAACAACAAACAAACAAACAAAACAAAACAAAAGGAAACCGTTCACACTGCATTGATCAGGAACAAAATATACTTTAACACTAGTAGTAATCAAAGATTATGAGAGTGCGTTCGACGCCGTATAAATGTTTATACAAACACCTTAAATGATTTCCCTAGCTGACTCTCAACCTCTAAAAACCAACCTTTTTTCATCAACAACCGGGCGTTTACAGAAAGATATTTCAGTGACAAAGTCCATGCCAGTCTGATTGAAGACTGCGTTGCGTGACGGCACCAGTTTCCGTAGATTCACAAGTTTAGTAAGACTAAAAAAATTTACATCAGCTTTCAAATTTCGTGCTAAATATTGTCACTTTGACTTGTAATGTTTAAGCGCAAAAGCTAATTTGTAAAAGTATATTTTTCAGTTTCGAACATTATTCTAAGCAGGAAGCTCTAATATAACTAAGTAAACATTTGCAATCATGTGCTCGTTGACCGCGTAAACAAACTCCGTGCGACTGATTCCAGTATTTTCCCTGGCCTGATTAACAAAGTACACAGTATTTACATTTCCGTTCCCTGGTTCAGGTTCACTCTTATGGATCTTTCCTTCAGAGTATTCTTCCACTGATTCCAAATAATATTCGACCGGATACTACTGACCTTTTCTGTCGCAACTGGAACTAAATCCACAAATGCAATCAAATACAGCCCGGGGATTTAATACAGCTGTTTCCACAGTTAACATCCCAAAGCCTAGGCGATCGTGTTCGTGAACATATAAAATAAACAAGCTCATCGTGAGCTCGAACGAACGTTTCAATAACATCATACTGGAAAGGACTAATTGAATATAATACTACTCAGCCTCAAAATTCCATGGCGAAAGAATGAGATCGAGAGCACATTGAAAGAAGGACCACAGTCTACATTGCCTGTTCACGTGCTCACATGTTCGTCTCATGTCACACTTACGGTACCAGTTTACTGGCCGTGACATATTTAATAACTATGCCGTGACATGCCCCTGCAAAAATTAAGTGGGGTGGCCATTTTTGTGCCCTTACAAGAATGTGGATTTTCCAGCCTATAATCATCAGGGCAACTAACTCTCCATAGTCACGCAACAAAATTAGGCTTGCGTTCCACTTCGTCGAACGCAAAGACAATAGTTTTCTTTTAATACATCTGAACAAGTCTTGCTGCGGATTATTAAATTTTGCAATAATTTGAATTTCACATTGCAACAGAGCATTTCTGAACAGTGATAGCTTTGAAAATGTTAAACAGCACATTCCAAAGCCACTTTCCACTTGGTGCATCCACAAGTCCCACGCATTCGAAATGGAACCACTCTATAGGGAAGCCAGGATTATCACAAGCAATCATATTACCAGACTCTGGACCAACACAAAGACACCAGAACTCATTCCCAGCAGTGGCTACCTTATCACTGGACTTCTGTCTGGCTGACTTCTGTTTTATTGCAGCAGCAGCTTTACAAGCACCAGCTTGTCGTCGCTTCCGTCTTTACAGAATCAAGATGTGTTACCAACATTTCAATGTCCTCAGTACTTAGAAGGGTTTGCTTTGCAAGTTCTTCTACATCTTCTGAGTTTAAGTCTCGGCTCTCCTTTTGAGCTTTCTCAAAGCTTTTCTTGATAACAGTACTAGGAGGGTAAGTATGAGCTGCGGGGAGATCGCTGCTGTCTGTGGCTAAAAACCTTTCCAGATACATAAATCCCCATGCAAACCCATGGCAATTCTCACATTCCTTAGATATCCAAGGTCACTTTGGACCTGGCACAAGTCTTTTTCAACCACAGTCAAATCTCCCTGATTCCCCAAGGTGGGGACATACTGATTCCCCAAGGTGGGGGCATATAAAGAAGCAAAACACATCTTCTACCACACCCGGGGGACAGATCTCTGATCAAAATTGCTTTTTGCCCCTATTAACCCCCTATCTGTCCCGGGTACGGTTGGGGAGGCGGGAGGTTTCAATTGACTAGAGCATTATAGGCCTGCAAAAAAACAAAGCAAAAAGCAATGTAATAAACAGCGTACTATAATATTAACCTTGAATGGAGGGTCTTTATGGGAAAATCTTAAACCTTAGCCTTGTGGTAATGACCTCCTCATTGCTTGGTCAATACTGCAAGGTCTCGGTTTGAGATTTTACTATAAAGACCTCACTTTTGGTTAAGTAGTTAATAATAATGTTGTAGTGCAAAAAGTTATTTAACCAGGCTTAGAAAACAAGACTCCTAAGGCAAAAGGGTAATTATGAACTCTGAAAAATAGTACTTTCAGTGCTAAGACATCCCAGGGGAGGGGTACTTAACAAAATTTAATACGGGGAGGCTCTGCCCCGTGGTCCAACCCCTTACCCTTTTGTATACCATTTTGGCAGTAAAGGTACCCCTTGTATATACACATACCTACTTTAAGATTTCTTGTTCTCATTTTCATGTAGTGCTTAAGGTATCAGCCACCCTTCTGGACCGTCCGCTCGCGGATCACTGTAGCGCTTTCATTTTTCTTATAAACCACAACAAACCATTCATTTTCTGAAAGCTTAATAGTTCCAGATTATGGCTCATTCCTTTACAAATCTCAAAATTGTAAGAGAGAGCTTAATTGACACGTTTTTTGCGAAGGCATTTGTCTCAGTAAATTCACCTCCAGTCCCGCTAAGAATGACCGGAAGAGAACGATAAACATCGCATTTGCTTCTTGACACATTCTACTAAAAAACCATGTCTCAGATTTTTGACACATGTATTTGTTCTTTTGTGACACTACACTGTAGGATAACGCCAGAGGGGGCAAATCATCAGCACTTCCTTTGAAAAAATGATGATCATTCGAAAACGGAAAAAGAAAACAAAAATCGCCGACACGGTTTTGGAGGAAAACTATCGGACAGTAAGCTGGCCAAATTTCAGCTAAATCAGTTCGGGGGCTGCCGACTTGGAGTTAAAAACGTATGATATATGATATGCAGCAGGCCAAATCTTTACCCGGGACATGGCGGATATAAATCACTATTATCAGAGGTTAGTTAATTCAAAGCTCTCGTTCCATTTATTTTTTTATATATACAGACAGAGAAAACTAAAAACATTTGAGACTGTCGCGTGACCGCCACCAATAGCTCAAAAGCCAAGAACGATGCACGATCTATCGTGAACGCCCTGCTTTTTTCCGTCGTCAGAAAATTAGTTTAGTGCGACGGACAGGTTTCGTTCTGCCACTGGAACATCCAAGTAGAACCAAACACGTAAATTTTCCACAACTTCAACGCTTCCTTGACAAAAGCGACAAGTCACCGATTCGTGTGTTTCAGTGTTTTCCCTTTCCAGATCTTCAAGAGGTTATAAATGTCCATGTGGAAACCGACGGGTTGCAATTCGGCACTTGGCTGCTCGTTCAACTCCTTCAACCATTGCTCCTGGTCGAAGTTAGAGCCCTTTATTACTCTCTGCTAAGTTTTCAGCCCAATCAGAGCTTAACGATTTTTCGGCTTCTTCTGCCTTGCTGTTGCAGATAAAACCGGACACAACCCCTTCTTTTTTTATGCGAAGGCATTTGAACCAATCTTGCGGCATGTATTGCGTGATAAAATGACACCACTATATCTTGTGATTTGTTTCGTGACAAGTTACTCCAGAATGAGAGGACTTGTCAACGGGTAATTAAAACAATTAACATGTAGTAAACTTTAATGTCCAATAACTTTGCACTGAAAGAATATTTTTTTTGTGGAATTTTTTTTAAAAGAAAGCTCTTGAAAGGCTTTATCTGAACGTCTCGAAATCGAAAATTTCGAAAATTCGCCTTTTTTAACCCTGGCTGATACCTTAATAAATAAAATGATTCAGCCATAAAGGGCGTCTGTTGGAAATATTATAATTAAAGGCCCTTTTAAATACCTGAATAACTGATTTCTCTACACCGTTATATACATCAACTTGTGAAATCCCTACCCTTTTATATACCTGAAACGTGAAAAAGGTACCCCTTTTGAGCGGAGCCTCCCCGTATAGGCCATTATAGGGAGTACCCCCCCCCCACCCTGGGAAGACATCAGTTTGTACACTTGCTAACACTCAGTAGGACATATTAGTAAGAGTATACTCTTCCACGAGTTTCATAAATATTTTAGAAGAACTTCTTTTCTGTACATGATCAAAACAAGCTGGCAAAGTCACGTCAGAGCCAGTCAACTTACCCAATGTGTCACCCTTAGCCGTGGAGGGGGACTTTCATAAAAAAGGATGGGGGTGCTCACTTATACTTTTGAAAAGGACCCTTAAGAGATACCAAGATCCTGTTTTGTCGGCATGGCTTGAAAATTGGTGCCAATTCTGAGACAAAATTAAAAATAAGTTGATTTTCAAAATTGTCATATATTTTTGGCTCTATATCCTAAATGTTCCCACTGGACCTCTTGAGGCTGAACACCCTAAGAGGCACTAAAACTGCTTTTTTAAGGCTGGTTTTCACTAGTGACAGAGTGTAGAGTGATACGATCTAGTGAAAATCAAACTGACGGAGTCGGAAGCAGAACACCCATTCCACTGATGACTCCATCGCTTACAAACTGGTGAAAACTAAATTGTCAGAGTCTGATACAGAATTGGAAGAATATACCAATCGTAATGTTAGTTTCCAGGCCTTGTGATTGGTTGGTTCTTCCACTTTTGCTTCCGACTCCAATAATCTAGTTTTCACTGGATCATAAGTGACAGAGTCATAAACGGAATCAGGAGAAATGGAAACATTCTGATTCTTCCGACTCCGATTCTGTCAGCTTATCGCTTGCTTATGACCCTGATTTTTGAGAGGTTGTAAGCACTCTTATGACTGCAACTATGACTAGGACTATGACTCCAACTCTGTCGCTGATGAAAACCAGCCTTTAACCCCTGAAAGGTATGATGATCACCACCATCCTTTTTATATGGGAGTCTTCCCTGGGACCCCTATCCCCCCCTAAAGCAGATATCTGAGCCATTCCACGTATAGTACCTCCTCTGAGGTTTGTAAGTTTTATGGCCCTTACAAGTTATTCATAATAATGACATGCTTTTGTGCTTGCAATATACATAAATAAGAGGATTGTTATCTTGCCTGATGCCTTGGCCAAATTGTGAAAACATGAAAGTTGGTTACTGTTAAGATTTGCTTTTGGAAATAGTGATACGCAGTTTTAACTTAACACTTGTGTTGTTAGCTTGTAGGAGGCTATGCTATAGTTTCCAAGAGTCTGCGTACAGTTGCAAGGAAGGCTAAAGGAGAATTAACTGAAGAACATAACCATCATGAACATTCTTGCAGTTTGTCTGCTATGAAATCAACTGGTTATCCAGACTTAGATGACTTGCTTGTCAATGAACAAGATCTTATCTTTGAAATAGAACTTTTAAAATATGAGAAACCTGGTGAGTTCAAAAAGGAAACTTGGCAAATGGATGCTGATGAGAAATTGTCCAATGTACCAAGCTTGAAAGAAGCTGGAAATAAATTATATCAGCAGAAAAGGTACAAAGAAGCTGCGGAAAAGTATGCCGAGGCATTGGGTTGCTTAGAACAGCTTTGTCTGCATGAAAAACCTGGTGACACCCCTTGGCTTAACCTTGACAGAATGAAGATTCCTTTCTTATTAAATTATGCACAGTGTAAGCTCTTCCTTGGTGATTACTATGAAGTTATTGAGCATACAACAACAGTTCTTGAAAAAGATAAAGACAATGTCAAGGCTTTATATCGACGTGCCAAGGCTAATGTGAAATGCTGGAATCCAAAGGAAGCCAGGGAGGATTTTAACAGAGTAGCAGTTCTTGATCCATCACTGGCAAAAACAGTCAAGAAAGAGCTTGTAGAACTAGAAAGGCTTGCTAAAGAGCATGATGCAGAAGACAGAGATAGATTGAAAACACTTTTCAAGTAGCTCTTTGTAAAGCTTAGTTATGTCATATGTTCAGTGACAGTGGAAGCTAAAAAACAATCATTACAAAATGATATGGAAATCTTTGTTACCTGGTGAAGTTCTCAGAACTTTTAAAAATCATTTAACTTTATCATGTTTAAAGAGTACCATATTTTCTTGATTAAATGGCCCTGGCATTTATTTTAAACTTGACTTGCGGATCAGGCATTTATTGACTTTTGAAGTTTATTATAGTTTTTGTTCATTGTTTTTAGAGCTCTAAAATATCTTATAATTATACCGAATTCTTACTATAGCTCTTCTATACAAATCTACGTGGGAGACCTGGGCCGGGTTGTTCAAAGCCTGATTAAGCTAACTTAGCATTAGCAAGAGTTTGATTTCAGTTTTGTAACCTTTTGGTGAGGTGTCCTGTTTATATTGTTTACCCTTTGATTTTGAGCTATAGTGATCTCAAACTACACCAAAAATTAGAGATGAAAAAAAATTTTAAAATCAGAAAACGTAATGCTTCAGTTAAATTTTAACCCTGGGTTAATGTTAACCGGCCTTCGAACAACCCAGCCCTGGTGTTTATTCAAGACCTGGCATTTTATCGAGAAAATATGGTGATAGTTTAAAGCTGTACTTAATAAAACTCAGTACTTTAATTTATTTACATGTGCAAAATGTGGAATTAAGCCACACCATTAGATGCAATGGGAGCTTTTTATTTAAGTCAAACAAAACCAGTGTTTGGTTCCTTTTTATTTGCCATCTGCTGTATGCTGACCAGTAATTGCTTTAAGATTAGCAAAATATAGGTAGAAGTAATGTGTATTTGTCTCAAAAAGCTCAGTAGGAGAGATAGTAAAACCTGCTGACACAATATTGTAGCAATTACCGGTATAGCAAATAATAATATTAAAATATAACTGACAGAAACAACAATGCATTTCCACTTTTGGTAGAAGTGAGAAGATACCTGGGGTACTTATCAAGTGTTATTTTCTCCCTTGCTTGCCATACTTGTATTTGTTTATTATTTAGTCTTGCCCAAATTTTAACACGACTAAAATTTATTAATTTTGTTGGTCCTGTCACTCAGAATGCTTGCTGCACAGGCTAGTGGGACCATTACTGGGGACAAATCAGTTAATGAGGTCTCGCATTGTGCCCGGTAACAATCCTGTAAGCAAAGGAAATGAGTCAGATCAATATCAGTATCTGGGCAACTGTGCACCTACCCCTCCCCTAACCCAACATGTTCTAATAAGTTAACGGGGCATTGTCACGCTATTTGGCAACTTTATAAAAAGCTAGAAGGTGCCTTCACATCAATTGAATTCCAAAACTAATGATCCAGTTTTGTTATCGAAGACTATTTGAAGGTACTGAAACTGTTTCCTGTCGCCTGTCACCTGTCCTGTGGCATGGATGGAAATGGATTGAAATTTGAAAAAAATTGCCAATTTTTTCAAGTTTTGATGCCAGGAGTTCCAAAACTCCTCATGAAATTTATTATGGTTAGCCCTCTCTGATAAAATTCATTTGATATCTTCGTCGTAGCTTTACAGAAGCTTTTTGTTTATGATTAAAGCCTTAAAGTAATGATTTTATCACAGAATTGACCTAAAACAGCAAAATTCTCGTGACAATGCCCCTTTAATAAGTTAGTGTTACTGTTGGGTTAGGGGAGGGGTAGGTGCGCAGTTGCACAGATACTGATATTGATCCAATGAGTCTTGCCCCACTTTTCTATTTTTTCTTGCAGCAAATGACAGTTTTTCAGGCTTTGTACAGCAAAAACTTACAGTTTTGTTTTTTTTTTTTTGGGGGAGCAGGGTAGACAAGGAAGAGCCTGCTATGCCCCAGGAACCTACCTCAGGTTATCAGAGCCTAAACTGAACCATGACTACTGATACGATTTTATAACTAGTGACTAAATAAATTGTAAAAAGGATAACAAAAACGAAGTTAACCGTTGACTGTATTTCTAAATTAGACTGTTCACAGCCACTCTATTATTCGTTTCACGCGAAAGAAAAGCGTGCAAAGCAAGTGAGAAGCATGAGGGGGTAGGGGCAGGGAAGCGAGCCACACCCTTATCCATTAAGGCCCCGTCCACACTAATCCGTTTTCAAAAAGATTTGCGTCCACGCTTATCGTTTTCGTATCGTTTTCGCCCGTCCACACTACAACCCCGTATCCGCTTGAAAACGCTTTTATACCCTCAGTACGCATGCTCAAATGAACTCGACGCATGTGCATTACAATATATCGGTCTGGGAAATTGACGCCATTTTGGATACTCACGGTCGAATGGTCTCGCGCCTGGTCGTGTCTGATTTGATGACGTCACCGTTTTCAGATAGCATCGTTTTCTCCGTCCACACTACAAAACAGCGTTTTCAAAAAGCATCGTTTTCAAATCGCTCCACTCTGGAGAGCGTTTTCGAATGGCTCCGTTTTCGGTGATCGTTTTCGGCGTTATAGTGTGTACGATAGCCGTATCCGGAGCAAAACAGCTCCGTTTTCGTTTGAAAACGGATTAGTGTGGACGGAGCCTAAGTCTCGTTTTGCACTGGCATTCAGTTCTCTCGAGGTTCATTGAGCGCTCAACATTCGAATCAAAACATGAGAAAATGGAGGGCTGTGAAAAGTCCAAGAGCGCATTACCCGGAGCCTCCATTCGGATTGTACCCTTGCGTCAACTCTGTCCCATACCTTTTTTTTAATTTTCAGAGAACTGTGAAATCTGCGGGAGTTCTTTAACCCATTGACTCCTGGCCTTTCTTCCACATCTGACGTCATCACCTTTGGCCAAAATTGGGCTCATGTTCGGTGTAAAATGAACAATAACATCCTATTGTTTTACCCCTTCGTCCAAGATGCAAGTGACTCCTTTGTTCCTTGTCTTGCTTTTGCCCTATGCATTATGACGCCAGCTGTGCCGTTTTACATCGATCATAAACGCATAATTGGCATCATCGATACTCGACTTCTGAACGAGGAAAAGACCTTTTCAATGATACCCAGATCAGGATCAGAGTGATCGACCTAATTGAGCCTGAGTTATGCATAAAAATGCTCAAAAAGTTGACTGAAAAACTCTGAGCAAAATGTCCTGCCACTACACGAGGCTACTTTATGGTATAAATTGCCTGTCTCGATGACGCTTTCTTAGAAGTTTTTTTTTTTTAACTGCAAGCAAGCCCAGTAGAAGGTCAATCACTGCAGCACAAAGAAAAGAAAAGGTGAAAAAGGAAAGGCGAAAAAAAAAAATTAAAAAATCGCAAAACCTAAAGACGTAGGTCTCTTTCCCATCCCGAAACAAAATTTTGATTTCTGCGTTCCATAGTCACTTCGTTCCAAGTCACTTCGTTCCAAAAAATAGTCACTTCGTTCCACAAATATAGTCACGTCGTTCCACACAATAGTCACTTCGTTCCACAAACAAATAGTTGTAAATTACAATGTAGTTATGTTATGTACGAAAATTTCATATCGCCAGCGCCGAAATAAACTGTTTAAGCTTCACTTTGTGTGTGGTAAAATAACACCATTTTATCATTTAATGTAGTTAAACCCTAAACATTTAAAACTTTTAAAAGCACGCTCGATGTGTGAACATTTGCTTAATTGGAGTTGGGACGTTTTCTTTAATTAACAAGCAAACAAACAATACCATGTTAACTATTCTCTTAAAACACTCTCTACCCGCGCGACTTTTTTTAAACTGTCTACCCATGTGCGAATATTTCTCATTGCCAGCAGATCCTGACTTGGACGAGCCTTCCATAGCTGATCCGCCAGCCGCAGAGAGTCCAGTGCAACAGTCCTTTTCTGTTACCTTCGAAGTCATCAATGACTGTACGAGTAAAGGAAAACCAAAACTGATCGACAGCAGGGGTTACAGCTATGGTATTACGCCGTCGAGCCAACGCGACTGACTGGGTCTGCACCAGAAGGCCGGAGGTAAATATGGTTTATTGGTAGTAAATTAGTAAATAAAGCTTGTATGTAGGAGTACATGCAGACATATTCATGCTTCCATGTACCCTTTTTAATGAACGAAACAAAAGATCAAATCTCCTGAGTATCATCACATGATCTGTATTGGGAAAACAAAATGTACAAGCGAAAAAGGTCTATTCGTATGCCCGGGTCACAATGCCGTAAAACGCGACGCCAGTGGAAAGAAAGGCAAGCTGTCATGTTGCAAATGCCTTTTTTTTTTACTAGATCAGAGCTAATTTGGCTCATATCCAAAAATGCGTTTTTGGCAAAAAGCTCCAGGGTCATTTCGCGAAAACACGCTGACGTCAGCATAATATCCTAAACAAATAATAAACTTTCCTCGCTTTTCTTCATTATTGAAATACTTTCGTGCGGCTGGGTGTGGACAAAACGTGGGGTAGGCCACATGGCCTAGGCCATGGTGTAGGCCATGGCCTACCCTGTGGCCTACCCTATGGCCTACTCTATGGCTTACCGGTGGTCAGATTTTGTAAAACATTATCACGACATTGGTAAGAGTCGACTGAGTACGCTGCATAAAGTTCTATCAATCGAATAGGGGTATACTAAAAAGTCACGAACATGATTTTCAAAGTCAGATGGAACAAAACAAAATATGCCAATGTTACAGCACTCAGCCTTAAAACACCCTGTTTCTCTCTGTCTTCAACGTATCCTCGAGTCAAGCACTCAGCTTTAATAAAAGGGAGGAGAAGGTCCAATATTGCGTTACCCAAAATGGCGACGCCACGATCCATTTAAGTGGCTGTCAGTTTGTAACATTTAGTGGAGTGTTAGTGTAAATACGAAGTGAACAGTGGGCTGTGACTAAATGTGGGACGGGGACTGTGATGCTGGATTCGTGAATCAGGGACGCGTGGACTGGGGGACGCGTGGACTCGGGGTCATGGGGCTCACAAAAGAGGCAATTTGAGCCGTGGATCTCTGAGTCGTGGGGCACGAGGACGTGAGAACTCTCTGAGACGCGATACCGTTAGCATGAGGACATAGGGATATCAAACAAACATCACCCGATTTTTGCATGTAACATGTAAAATATAATTTTCTGTGGTGTCCAGAAAGGTATTTTAAACAGCTATTATGTGAACCAGAGAAAGGTTCATGCCAGGAAACCAAGGAAAGATACAAATAGATTGTTTTAGCCTGAGTGCGGTAAGATTTGCATTGTTTCGTTCCCTATTGGAAATCGTGTCAGCGACTTTTGGGAGGGTGTAGACAAAACGTGGGGTAGGCCATGGCCTACGCCATGGCCTACGCCATGGCCTAGGCCATGGCCTACCCTGTGGCCTACTCTATGGCCTACCGGTGGTCAAATTAAAAAAAAGAAAACAAAAAAAAAACGCAGAGCATTGCCGCAAATAATGTAACCCGGTAGAAGTGTTCAGTATTTGCTCAAAAATATACAAATAAGTTACAACCAATCACTGCTCAGTGTTCCCACGATACTTTGTGCATTTGATTATGTCGATTCGCGGAAAGAGAAAGCACTTCAACCAAACTTTCCAGAATTATCGGCGAAATAGCAAGGAATTCAACAAAATCAGTTTTTCATTTCAAAAGTGTGTGAGAATTAACATTTATACTCGGACCATAGTTACGGACGACCGAAGCGATGGAAGCGCGAAACTGTTTCAGTATTTGAAAGCTTCAAACGAAATTTGTTTAATATCGTAGACACTGCCGGCGGGTTTAGACTTACTAAATTATTTCACACTCGTTAAAACAGAAATAGGTTTTATTTTACATACCTCACGTCCGAGCCGTCCTCAGACATCTTCCGCGTGAGAAAAGCGGGGTTTCCAAACGAAACTGGAACCCAGTCCACAACGACTGCTGGTTTTTCTTACTGTCACGCGATGGTCACACTAGTAGTGATGATGTTTCCCCAAGGTTGAGTTTATAAGGCAGCCTGTTCCTCCATTCCTTATTCTATAAGTAGGTCAATACTGATCAAACCGTGGCCGCCAAAACAGCAGAAGAAACTCGTTGGTGAGACAGTCCTAACGTTCAATGATTTGCGGCGATGCTTTTTTTTTTTTTTTTTTTTTAATTTGACCACCGGTAGGCCATAGAGTAGGCCACAGGGTAGGCCATGGCCTACCCCACGTTTTGTCTACACCCTTTCTGGACACCACAGTTAAAATTATATTTTACATGTTACATGCAAAAATCGGGTGATGTTTGTTTGATATCCCTATGTCCTCATGCTAAAAGTATCGCGTCTCAGAGAGTTCTTACGTCCTCGTGCCCCACGACTCAGGGATCGACGGCTCAAATTGCTTCTTTTGTGAGTCCCACGAGCCCGAGTCCACGCGTCCCCCAGTCCAAACGTCCCTGATTCACGAATCCAGCATCACAGTCCCCGTCCCACATTTAGTCACTAACACTCCACTAAATGTTACAAACTGACAGCCACTTAAATGGATCGTGGCGCCGCCATTTTGGGTAACGCAATATTGGACCTTCTCCTCCCTTTTATTAAAGCTGAGTGCTTGGCTCGAGGATACGTTGAAGACAGAGAGAAACAGGGTGTTTTAAGGCTGAGTACTGTAACATTGGCATTGTTTTGTTCCATCTGACTTTGAAAATCATGTCCGTGACTTTTTAGTATACCCTATTCGATTGATAGAAGTTTATGCAGCGTACTCAGTCGACTCTTACCAATGTCGTGTTAATGTTTTACAAAATCTGACCACCGGTAAGCCATAGAGTAGGCCATAGGGTAGGCCACAGGGTAGGCCATGGCCTACCCCATGGCCTAGGCCATGTGGCCTACCCCACGTTTTGTCCACACCCCGTCTATCATATCTTTCATGGACCATTCCTCCGACATTTTGGATGTCCAAATCCCAGAATTCCCTGTAGGATAGTACCCAGGTTGCATCGAAGCCCTGGAGCAAATATCACGTTTTTGCGTTTTCTCCCATCGTCCCTGCTGATCTCTGTTTGACAGGTCTTCAAATTTCAACCAATCAGCGCACGACTTGCAAACAGCCCTGGGGGTCCATTAATTCGAGAGCGTTTCGCGAAACGAAATTTACATGGCGTTTCAATGTTGTGGCTTTTATTGTGTTGTTTAGCTCGACATTTATTTTATTTCGCTTGTTGAGAATTTTGCGATACTCCAGGCCGGTTTTAAGACATCGGATTTATTAAGTTAAACGTGTTATTTACTCCTGGAGGAGATAAAACACTTACCGCGTGTCATGGTCATTCTTCCTTCTCGAAGCAACTAACAGAGACATGACTACTACTCTGGCTTAAAGATTGCTTGAAAAGACGATGAATTCCACCGAACATTTTAATGAGCCAAGACACATCACTTCCTTCCGGCTGTTTAAGCAGTTCTAGGACGGCGAGCTGTGCTGCGCGTACTGTTTGGGGGTTTTTGGCTACAGGGAAGAACGCCTCCGGATCCATGATGTCTTGCCTCTGCTGATGGTAGTTCTCTCGTATTCCCCCGTTGGCTGCCATCTGGAGATATATGTCGGACTGAATTAAAGTACTTGCGCTCTTGTTTGGCTGGTGAAAGTTAATTTCAACTCGAGTCTTCTCATCCGACCCATACGCATCGGAACCTTCGGAGTATTCTGACCATGCTGTCGAACTCTGTCGGCCAGACTCATCTTTTTTTTGTAAAATGTCTGGGGTCTTGGGTACGTGTCCAGAATCATTTTTCTGTCGTCTATTTGCAATCCTAGCACGTCTGCATATGGAATGACGAATTTTCTTCGAAGGATGGCTGATTTTTCTTTTTGATGTTCAATGACAAATGTGCCCGGCTGTTGTGGTTTGCTTGAGTTTAACTTCATGGTAAATAATTCATGTGTTACCCTTGGATCGGCTCTTGTTATGTTAAGACATTGAACTGTTGATTTGACACTGTTCAAGTTTGTTGAGTTATTAACTGTGCAATTGTTAGATGTTGAAGCAAACTCTCTGGCTGTTTTGACTGTAATTTCAACGACGTTGGACGACTGGAAACATGTTTTGGCTGCCTGAAGATAGCTTTGTGTCATC
>JAHPZR010055885.1:17500-22500 GCA_019787425.1 Platygyra sinensis | reverse complement strand
CGCTGGAATTTGTGAAGATTTGTAAATTTTTTTGAAATTATTGTTATTGCTGTTATCATTTCTAGCATTTTAGTAGATCATATGTTGTAAATTTAAGATTCCTTAAGAATTTGTTAATAATAATAATAATAATAATAATAATAATAATAATAATAATATAAAAAATCAAACTGTAAAACCATACAAAATTTTTCTATAGAACAACAAAAAAAGAAAGTGCAACTGTTTACAACTTTATATTGCAAGCATGTGATTTGTTATCAATGTTTACACTGAAAAAAAAAACCATTTTTTCTCTTTTCTTTTTGTGATATAAAATTACTTGTTAAAATCCGGAGGATAACGCTATTTGCAGGAGGATAAAAACTATCTACATGCGACAGAGACTTCTAGCTCTAGGTCAATCTCCATATTGGAAGTGAAGTGCTGCACCATGTAAAAAGATGGTGGGGGTGAGAAGTGAAGACATTCCAGGGTGCTGGAGATCGTTGGAATTTATAGTAAATTAATGTTGTAGAAACAAGCAAGTTTGAAATTGAATTCTATTGTACTTTTTTTTATTTAAGCCCTTGTTTTCTTTTTTAAGACTGAGTTTTTACAGCTTTGTACTCGCTTATTTTTCAAGGGATTAGTATCTAACGGACCCAAACTGACAAGGGTAATAATTAACTCGAATGATTTATTTTTACTGGTACATTTGAGTTTTTTTAATCTTTGTAGATTTGTACAACTTACAATGCATTCTGATGCAATAATTAACAATTAAAATAAAACCCCTGGGAATGATGGTTTGACAACTGAATTCTATTTGGCCTTCTGGCCTCTGTTCGGAAGGCTATTAGTAGACAGTCTGAACTATGCATTTGAGTTTGGTGAGCTTTCAAATTCACAGAAACAAGCCATAATTACCTTAATTGAAAAAAAAGGGAAAGATAAAAGGATGATTAAAAACTGGCGCCCCATATCTTTGATTAATGTTGATGCGAAGATTGCCTCTAAAACGCTAGGTAAACGTTTGGAAAAGGTTTTACCTGTGATAATACACTGAAATCAAAATGCGTTCGTTAAAGGAAGACCTATTTTTGATGCAATCAGAACAATTGATGATGTGATGGAGTATACCAAAGAGAAGGATCTATCTGGAATCTTAGTGGCTATTGACTTTGAAAAGGCTTTCGACACACTCAATTTTAATTTCTTAATAAGAGCACTACATAAATTTAATTTTGGCCCTTCTTTTATCCAGTGGATTCGAATACTTTATAAAAATTTATCGAGTTGTGTAATGAACAACGGTTTTACAACAGCCCCCTTTACGTTGAGCAGAGGGGTACGTCAAGGCGATCCACTTTCTCCCTATCTTTTTATAATTGCGTTAGAAACTTTAGCTATTAAGATTAGAAACGACGATTCAATCAAAGGCTTTAATATTGGCGAAGAAACCACGAAACTTTCCTTATTCGCAGATGACATGACTTGTTTTTTACGTGACAAGGAATCTCACACCTCCCTCTTTGCTATTCTGGAATCCTTTGGATCATGTTCTGGTCTGCGTGTAAATCACGAAATAACCGAGATTATAGCGCTTGGCAGTACCATTCTACACGAAAAGGATTTTAATGACCATAAGATTTGTGGTATTATCAAGATCTTAGGAATTTATTTTGGATACGACGAAAAACAGAGAAACGAACTAAATTTCCGACAAACATTAAAATCTATTAAAAAATCAATACATATGTGGAAATGGAGGAACTTATCTATTTTGGGCAAAATTCAAATTATTAAAACTTTTGCAATTCCCAAGTTAATGTTCAGAGCATCGGCTATTCCGATACCAAATGATCTTGTAAGAGAAGTCAACTCGATTCTCTACACTTTTATTTGGAATGGAAAAGATAAAGTCAAGCGCTGTGCGCTCATCTCAGATATTGATCAAGGAGGACTGAAGATGCTGGATATTGAGTCTATGATTAATGCAAGACGAGTCATTTGTTTAAAAAAATGCTTAGAGGACTACCCAAGTACTTGGAAATCGTTTTTAAATAGTTGTATTTTTTCGGTTGGCGGGAGTTTAATTTTGCATTGTAACTTTGACACCATCAAATTAAAAACTCAGTTTCCGAAATATTATAAAGAATGCTTTGACGCATGGTCAGGTTTAAATAATAGTACGCCTGTCACTTTCAATGACGTTATGAACGAGATCATTTGGAACAATAGGTTCATATGTATTGATAAAAAGTCTGTCTATAGAAGTGATTTAGTTAATTTGGGAATCATCAAGGTGGGTGACCTTATTACGGATAACAATCTTTTCCTCCACGAAGATCCTTTGGTCACGACCTCTCCCGAACAACGCTTCTTTATTACGGGACTTGTTCACTCTCTTCCATCGGACTGGAAAACAATTATTAGATCTTCGGTCTGTAATAATGAAAAAAGACCCATCCCCCACACACCGTACGTTAATTTAAACTGTGGCTTTTTCCCTATTTCAGATGTTACCTCTAAACAGATATACAACTCTTTTTTGTGCAAAAAACAAATTCCTCCGACAGCCCAACAAAAAATATCAGATAAATACTTAGACACGATCATTAATTGGAAAAAGGTTTATTCTCTTCCTTTCCGTACCACACTTGATTCTAAATTGAGAGAATTTCAATATAAAATTCAAACAACATTGTTTTTACAAATGACAAATTATTTCGCTTCGGCCTTTCGCATTCTCCGAATTGCACTTTTTGCAATGAAGAACCAGAATCCTTAGAACATTTACTCTCTCGCTGCAAAGTGTCTTCTGAATTTTGGAAAGAAGTCTTGTCCTGGCTTAAAGAAAACATATTGTTCTAGAATCCTTCAATGAGATAGGCTTGTTTCTAGGGATTTTTGAAGAATCAGAAGATTTCCTTCTAATCAATCATGTTATGCTTTTAGGTAAATATTATATTTATGTAAGGAAATGCCTTGGAAGTTTACCTTCGTTGAGAGGCTTTATTGCCAGGATATGGCGTGTTTATAATATCGAACTCCATATTGCGAGGGAGAGGAATAAACTCGCTACTCACTTTAAAAAATGGGAAAAGTTAATAGCCGCTTTAAACACCTAGTATAAAATTAACCTTGTCCTATCCTACATTTAGGTCTATGTCTTTTTTTTTTTTTTTTCTCCGTGTATGTAGTACACGGGTTTAACTGTGTGGTTATCTTAAGTACTCTGTTTAAAAAATCTATTAATTGTTAATCATAGATTGAAAGCAATGTATTGTAAATTAGTCCTTCTAAGTAGTCTTTTTTGTAACTACTGTTTTCTTGTTTTTAGTAACTCCGTCCGAGTAGTGTTTCTGTAAATCGTAACTTCTCTTTTTTTTCTGCTCTTGGTTAGTTGTAAGTTCTAGATAAGCTGTAAACTGTAATTAGCAAATCAACTTCTTTAGTATTGTAACTTGTCGGTGGTCTAATAAAAAATAAACAAATTACAAAAAAAAAAAAAAAACAATTATTCACCGAAGTGGAGGTGAATAGTGGTGGATATTTACCGAGCCGCCGCGGCGTTTTAGTATATACCACACAAGCTGAACAGTACTTTCCGTGCGCGCTGATTGGCTAGCTCGGAGGTGATTAGCCAAGTACTATTCACCTCCGAGCAGCCAACGAAAAACAGAATGGCTTTCGTGGGTATATTGTCATAAACAAAGTTGCTCTTTGGGCCGTTAGTTATTCAGATTGTGTGGTATATACTAAAACAATATTATTTACCTCAGTGTCGGTGAAAGTGGTGGATATTTACCTCGCCGCGGCGGCTCGGTAAATATCCACCACTTTTCACCTCCACTTCGGTGAATATTCTTCTTATGATAATTTTTATAAACTGCTATCAAAGTGCTCAATAGATATTTTACTCAGCAGCTTGTCTTGTCAGGCTTAAATTTAAGTATTATTATTCCATTTGCCTCGGTAGGTATCATTCGCCTTGTTGGGCAAATTAGAATTCCGTTTTTTCGCCACACAGGGCAATTCCCTTATTTACTAAAATGGTTTTACAGAAAATTGTATCAAACCTGTCTTAAACTAGTTTTTCAAGTTCACTAATGATCTCTTCCATGCTGGGTCTCGCTTCAGGATCTCGTTGCAGACATCGACGAATGAGAGTTCGAAACACCCTGTCAGTCACCATAGCGACTTGCTCCTCGCGGCTATCTCGATTAGGCAGTATCCCAGTGCACATCTCGCAAAGTAGAACGCCAAAGCTGTACACATCAACCTTAACACAAATAGAGTAACTTAAACAATTAAAAACAAGATATCGGGACAGCTCTTTAGGTGCTTCATCAGAAAGAAAAACTGTCCAAGGTTATTTGTGAAATTCTTCTTGAATGTTCCCAGCTAATCTCTGTTTCGAGAACTACAATAAAAAAGATTGGTCACTGTGCTTTCTACAGATGTATGATGGGCCAATCTTACCCCATTTAAGCTTCTACTGGTACTAATAACGCGCGTTATTTCATCGGTCTCCAGAACATTTTTTCTAAAGCTCAGGGGTGGAGAATTGTACCATTAAATACAACTCTGATGATTTAGTTCGGTTTCTTTTATGGATACAATTACCTACAAACAAAGTGATAAAAATACCTTTAAATTTTGATGTTCAGTAATTGCTTCAGGCGCACTGTAAATTTCAGCACCGGGACAAGCTGTCATGGTCTCCTTCGCAAAATTGGCGGCACCATAATCCGATACTTTACCTCGCCATTGGTCGTTTTGTCGCCACAGCAACACATTGGCACTGCTGATATCCCGGTGAATAATGGGGCGTGGTTTCTTTAGATGAAGGTAGTTTAATGCTCGAGCCACATCCAGAGAAATAACAGACGTTTCACTTCTGGAAAGCGGTCGCTCTACAATCAATTTTCGTAGACTCGTTTCCATGAGCTCCGTCACAAACAAGGGATTTTCTTCATCGCTTGTGGCTCCAATGAATTGTAGTAGACAAGGAT
>JAHPZR010055885.1:0-12500 GCA_019787425.1 Platygyra sinensis | reverse complement strand
ACGAATTCAAACTCACCGTCGTCCATTTTGCGCGCTGAAATCCGATGCAGATCTGTTCATGCGCTTGGATTTACCCTGGACAAAAAACTGTGGAAAATCAGGACTGGGCCACCGGGCCTCCAGGCCGCCGGGCCATCGCGGGCCGCGGGGCCGGGTCGTGGCGAGCCGCGGGCTGCGGGCCGTCGGGCCGTGGCGGGCCGCAGACCGCGGGCCGCTGGGCCTTCGGGCCGCCGGGCCGCTGGGCCGTGGCGGGCCGTGGGCCGCGGGCCGCTGGACCGCGGGCCTGCTTTTAGCAAAACCCTGTAGCTGCCATGTGCTTCTTGCCGAATTTCGCACCTCGGCTACATTCGATATTTTTTTAAAACTTCTTTCGGTGGTTTTTTGTTTTACACTTGTGCAGAGGTTGCCATGTGCTTTTTGTTTGCCAATAAAATTTTTTCAGTCCTTTGTATAATCATACAAAATCAGTTAATTTTGTTAATGAAATCTTTAACCTTATTAACCTTACTGTGTCAATGTTTCTTTCAGAAACTGACGTTATAGTGGTTATCTTGCTGTGCTGGATACGTTTCAGTTTTTTTGAACTACAACTGTACAGCTTGTTGTCTCTAAAATTTTAGTACACTTAGTTTCAGTTACTATAGAACTTACTGAAATGCAAATTTTCAGCTTGTCAACATTCATTAATATAACGGGAAATGTATTCAATAATAAATAATGGGGATCACTGAGCAAGATTTTGATTTATAGCAATTTCAGGGACTTGACCAAAAACAAAATAAGTGAATGACAACCATTTCTGCACAAGCTCTATACAATCCCTCTGTCTGATAATAGTTAATTTGCTATATCACGCAACTCGAATTGCTTATGCCATAGCGTGACGCTTATAGGAACAGAGTGCGCAAAGCGATAGATCACGTACTGATTTAATTATATTTAGAGTAACAAAGGATAGTTGTAAGCTAATTTTAGGGATATGAAATACAATAGGGTTTAGCGACTCAAGAATATAACCGCAGTATTGTTGTAATTAAACTCCATGACACGTATAAGCCACTGATGTAAGACTTTGAATTCAGACCGGAAAAGACATTGAGAGTGAAACATTGTATAGAGATTAGAAGAGAAATAAATGCATCAAACGAAAGATACAGTCCTTTGATGGTGAACCAGCGCCCGGAGATATTCCCGAAAACCCTTTTCCATATTTGCAAACTTCATCCAAATTTCCGCAGCACTTTCATAGCTCTGGCTACACTAGTTGGATAGTTTTGTTATTGGGACAGTTTGTTATCGGACAGTTTAATAAGCCGATCACATTCAAAGATGTAGTTTAAATCAAACCAATCACATTCAAAGTTGTAACCATTAGGAAACCATTAAATGGAAACCATTGAAGTGAAGAAAGCCAAAGAAAGGCAACCAAGCATTACGAAAACATAATCAACACTAGATCCTATGGAGAAATAAACTCAGTATTCTCCCATTTCGTGAGGATGATTACTGTGATAATTTAACGAAATGTAAAAAAAGTTAAAGTCAAACTTTTCTTACCGTTCTGGCATCGATATTCAAGGGTTCTAGTTCTTCTTTCTCATACAGAATCCTTCGTGCTTGGCGAGTCACGCAGCAGTTCATTGCTGTTTGACCATTCTTGTTTACAAGCTCTGTATCCGCACCGTGTTCTAACAGCAACTCCAACATTTCTTTCAAAGTTTCTTCTTGTTCAAGTCTTGGTACAAAAGTCACGGCTAAATGAAGAGGAGTGTTTCCTTCGGTGTTAACGACATTCACCTCACACCCTGCACGTAAAATAAGCTTCATCGTCTCAATACAAGGAAGCTTGCACACACTATTCACACGAAACTCCGGAGCTGGAGTTTTATGCCATACAGCCAAGTGCAGAAGTGTATTTCCATCAGAATGGGAGCGAAGATTTAAGCGCAGAAATCGTCGAAGAATGTTAATAATGTAACCATTTTTCATTTCTAGGGGAAACTTGAACTTTTTTGTATATAATCAAAAGATAGAGAGCATAAAAAAGCAATTCTTGTTGTGCCTTTTTCTTGTGCTCCTCTTTTCAATTTCCAGACTTAAATGCTTCTGTCAGTTTCTATTTCGATCGACCAGTATTTCGAAAATGTTCTCGATATGTTTTGGACTCAAATTGTGTCCATTCTGTACCATTTCTGCAAATACAGCTGTGAGAGAGTCAAGGTCCGTAGTGTTTGAAACATCGCAGTTCATGGCTGTCTCCATCGCTCGTTTAAAACAAAGCAATACACAGCTCGTACTCCTTAGAGTCAGCTAAACCAGCTCCTCGGTATCTTATCGGGAATCTCAATTCTGTATTGTCAGTTTCCAAGGATTCCTCTCTCTGATAAGAAGTCCCTCCATGTGGATGGCATGATCGTCACCTTCTAGTAGAGAAAGTTCCTCAAGAGTTTGACTCTCTGTTCTATTTTTGATAAGCTTCGACTGGTTCCATTTTCTTTTTGAGCAATAGACACGACAGATCTTCACACCTCTCATCCATACCCCGTTTCATGTATCTGAATGCTTCTTTAATGTCATAAGCATGATGATCCATTAGCAATGGTGGCACCAAGAAGTTCAAGAGCTTCAACTCTTTGTTCCTTTGTACATTCTGATCTGGTAACTAAGTACTCCACCATTTCAATTTGCAATCATTACTGGCCTCAAGAAATGGTGTTAAACATTTATGATTTTGTTTTTGTTCCGCTCCTAAAGCAAGTAGCCTACCAAACTACCTCGACGTGTCCATTCCTCACAGCAAAGTGAGAGATGTGTCTCCGTTTTGGTCTTGTAAATGTATATCTGCACCATTTTCGACGAGGTAAGAAGCAACATCTATGTGGCCATTGTAACACGCTACAATCAGAGGAGTAGAGCGGAAAATATTGCGTGCATTTACATCGGCCCCATTCTCAACCAAACAGCGCACAATATCAAGTGTCCACTGAAGGCAGCAGCTCTCAAGGGAGTCGAATTGGTCGATGTTCTGGCGTCGACTTCAGCGTTTTGTTCGATCAAGAGTCTCACCACAGCAAGATTACCACTACGAGCAGCGGCCCACAATGCTGTACAACCATTTATAATTTCTCCGTCAATCTTAATCGTTCCACGGGCCTCGATGTTTGCTTCATAACTTAAAAGGACCTTCACAAAAATCCAGCTTTCCATCTCGAGCAGCGATGATAAGAGGAGTGGCAAAGTCGTCGCATCTTTTGATATTTGTTTCCAGAGCGGTTTTTCTTGCTTCGGCGATCATCTCGTTTAGCGAGTCAAGCAGATCAGAATCGTCATCACGAGCAGCTTGATTAGCTATAGTTGCTTCACCACCAACGGATGCTTTATTTTGTTTATTACCCATTTCAACAACAACAATGCAGAACCTCTGAATTCTGCTACGCTCAACTTGGATTGTGTGAGCAAAACAACAAGCACACAGAATCCTGAGGTGAGAACTTTGCATAAGCGCGTTTTTTTAAGCAGGCTTTTCAGTTGATTTTTCGGAGGCTGTCACGCATTAACAAACAGTTTTCTTTTACCTATGTTTGGTACAGTCTCTGTTTGAAGAAAAGAACTAAGAGTTCCCTTCCAACCATAAGAAAAAGGTTCCTGCTGAAAATCACTTCATAAACCTTTATTTTATGTCAGAATAAAAACCCAGTTGCGTTACATTTTCATTCGAGATATGATATGCGCGAATTCCATCTTAATCATAATCTCTCCGCTAGAAGCCAAAACATCCCTCTTTTCCAAGAAAGCTAAGAGTGTGCACGCTTTTCGTCGCTTAGGGAGGGAAGGGAGATTGCCCAATTGATTTAGGAAATCGTTATCCAAAACTTGAATAAGATTTCACTTCGCCCATACGGTCGAGGATAATAAATCCTTCTTATAGCTTCGCTTATTTATGAAGAGTCAGAAGCACTCCTTTCCAATCTACAGATTATGCTCCAGGGCTCTCTCTTCTCTGCCTCCCTTGGTCTTTGGAAGAAAGACCCTGGTCGCGGCTGGTCACGTGGACCACCCGGAATAAGTCTTTTGGGTGGGAGGGGTGGCAGAGTGTCCTTGATTGTTGCTGTGGTTAACTTGGTGGCTTTCAAAACCTCGAGCAATCGCTAAAGGCTGGTTTTTCACTAGCGACGGAGTCGGAGTCGGAGTCGGAGTCATAAGAGAGCTTATGACCTAGTGAAAATCAAAAATCGGAGTCGTAAGCAGAGTCATAAGCTCGACGGAATCGGAGTCGGAAGAATCAGAACGTTTCCATTTCCGATTCCGTTTACGACTCCGTCGCTTATGATCCAGTGAAAACTAGGTTGTCGGAGTCGGAAGCAGAGAAAGCAGAAGCGGAAGAACCAACCAATCGCAAAGTCCGCAATTGTCATTGGTTTATTCTTCCGCTTCTGCTTGGGACTCCGACAATGCAGTTTTCACTTGATCGTAAGCAACGGAGACATACAACGTCGGTTTGATTTTCACTAGATCGTATCGCTCTACCCTTCTGATCACGACTCCGACTACGACTCCGTCGCTAGTGAAAACCAGCCTTAAAATCGGGGTTTGACGTGGAATTTTGCCGTTAAAGAATGCTACATTGTTTCTGACGTCTCCAAATATAGAAGACTTTCGTTCACAAGAAATTCGACAGCCGAATGGAGCTCAAACTTTTCGACGGTTAGCACATATAAAACGTCGCGTACCGCCGAATCGAAGTGAAAGCAGTGGATCAGTGCACTTGAGTCTTTGAATTCGAAGGTAATTATTTTCTACTTTATGCAGTGTTTTGGAGGTTTAAAAGTATTTCTGTCCTCACTGCCGATTAGCCGAGTATTCTGACTTGCATTTACACT
Source organism: Platygyra sinensis (assembly GCA_019787425.1). Classification (NCBI taxonomy): domain Eukaryota; kingdom Metazoa; phylum Cnidaria; class Anthozoa; order Scleractinia; family Merulinidae; genus Platygyra; species Platygyra sinensis. The sequence goes on along the minus strand of JAHPZR010055885.1, from coordinate 7,620 downwards.
GTAAATGTGTAAATGTGTGGTATATACCAAATATATATATTATGTATGCACCTGTTTGTGGGGCCGTTGTCGCGTGGGGTGCGTTTGTGGTTAGGGGCCGGGAGTGCACTGAAGGACGGAAAGGGGAGTTTCAGCTGTGATTTTTGTGACTTTTTTTTTTTTTTTTTTTTTACAAATTATGCGTTTCTTAGATTAGTATTTTTACAGACGAAGAGTCCCTTAACTGTTGGAATCTATAATAAATCATTATTGTTATTAGTATATACCATACAAGTGAATAGTACTTTTCGTGTGCGCTGATTGGCTAGCTCGGAGGTAATTAGCCAAGTACTATTCACCTCCGAGCAGCCGAAGAAAACAAAATGGCTTTTCCCAGCATATTGTCACAAATCAAGTTACTCTTTTGGCCGCTAGTTATTCAGCTTGTGTGGTGTATACTAAAACAATCATTCACCTCAGTGTCGGTGAAATTGGTGTATAGTTATTTACCTCCACTTCGGTGAATAATTGTTAATTATTATTATTATTATTATTATTATTATTATTATTATTATTATTATTATTATTATTATTATTATTATTACAAGTCTTAACTTCGACGATCAGCCTTAGTGCGTATTTGCTACGTAAGTCAGTATTTGCTTCAAATTAAGAAAGTCCAGAATGTGCAATAACATGCCAGGGCAATTGAATCTTTTTGCAAATTTTCCGAGGCAATGTATCCTAGCACAGAATCCTGAGAGATTTAAACACAATGGATTTTTTCGAGAAAAACTGTTCAAAACACACAATAACAGAAAATATATTGTTTGTTTAATTTAAAATAGACCACGATGACCGAATTGGAAAGACGTGAATTGCGCTTCTCATATTCCAGAGTTAGATTTTTTGTCCGTTTTTTCGTATTTAAAATATAACATGATATTTCTTCAGCGAAACATGAAAGTGGGTATTTGCTACAAAAATGTGTATTTGTAACAAAATTACATTTTTTTGAAATAAATTTGTTTTAATATATAAATTTGAAGTCAAACAAGGTGGAGGCAATCGTTTATACAAAGCGCTGATCTTCACAGGATGAAATAATCGATTTAATTTAGTTTAAAGCTCACTTAAAGGTACACAAATGAGATATTTAATTTATATTTAATGTCTCTACTAAAGACCTGAAATGAACCTTTAATAGCCTTTTCGTTTGTAAATTAAAGCCTACTTTATGAACCATTTCATAACAGCTTTAATTTGAGACGAAAGGCAACTTAAAGGTACCTTTCAGAAACTTTAAAGAGAACTCCTAAATTTTCTTAAATGTACATTTAAAACTTCTTTAGTGTAACTTTAATTTATCGAAATGCTTCAGTAGTGGATCTTTAATTTTAATTTGTTCCATCATCCGTTTTAGATTACCTTTAATATTTCTTTAATGTACTATGATAGGCTCAATTCATCTTTAATTTACCCTTAATTCTCCTTTAAATATACCATGAGAGGTTAAAAGACCTTCATTGTGGCACCTTTAATTTTCTCTGAACCCTTGTAATAGCCTTTAAGGCCTTGATTAATTTCCTTTCAAATTACAGAAGTTTCAGCACCTTTTATCAAGTATTCTAATATTGATTAAAGCCTCTCTCCCCTGCAGTCTATATTTCAGCAATAAGAAAAAGGGGTTCTCTGGAATCCATGACTGGTTCTTGTGAAGGAAAAATAAAGACAGTGAAACATACATGAATTTTGTAAAACCAATTTATTGCTGCGCAGCGAGCGTAGCGAGCGAGCAGCAACATAAACAGGATTTAAGAAGAATATAAAGGGAGTACGAATTCTCGAATTCATCACTTTTTACCAGAATGCATTGCGGCTTTTTACCAGAATGCATTGCGCCTTCTACCAGAATGCATTGCGCCGCGACTGCTCCTGACCACGAACAACACGAGGTTGTGACACCGTTGTGCTGGCGTCCTTTATCGCGTGGATTGCAGTTGAGAAAGGTTAGTGGTTATGGTTTGCTTTAATTTACCTGTAAAGACTGTAAAGCGATGTGAGCGAGATCGTGCTTGGCTTTCACAACCCTTGCTGTTGTCGTTAATTAAGAATTATCTGAACGATTCCATTAATTGTCACACAATAATTTAAAACTTAGTGCGTCAATTTCCTAGCAGTCTCGCACCCTTCGTCAAATTCTTAATGAAGAGAAATCGCCGGTACTTAAGCTTGTAGAATAATTAAAACAAACGAGAACCGTAAAACACGCTAATTTATATCTGCTGCGATCGATTTGTTTCCATCCAAACATGAATTTAAGCTAAAACTTCAGCATTTTCACATATCGCCACGGACGCGTCCTCACAGCTGGTCCTTATCAGAGTCTGTCACATTCGATTCTAGAGACATGTGCGTATCAGTTCAGAATTTATAAGTCAGCTTTCTACTCTTGCAATTTCCACATCTTTCGTTTATTTGGATTTGGTAAAGAGGAGGTTGATGTGTATCAATTCATGTCCAAACAGTTAAGATCACCATGTGCTTTTGTCACGATCACCAGCGATGCGTCATATGTATTAATGTGTCGTTGTTGTTTTCTTGCAGACAATTTGGAAATCTGCGCCACGAACAACACGAGGATGTCATACAGTCTTTTCGCGTGGATTCCACTGAAATTTTGTTTTGATTTACCTGTAAAACGATGTGCAGTCTCGCTCCAACTTGTAGAATAATTAAAACAAACGGAAACTGTAGAACACGCTTATTTGATATATGCTACGATCAATTCCTTTTCATCCAAACATGAATTTAAACTTAAGTTTTAGCAGTTTCACATATCCGGCGATCGACTAGCCTGCGAACGCAGACGTATTTCCGGCTGTCACTAGTGCCGCCAGCAGAGACAAGCGATAGCCGGAAATAGTTCGCAGGCTAGCGATCGACGCATTTTCAATACTGTCAACACTCTAGACTTAATGCGTACTTCTACAGAATTTATAAGTGAAATTTCTGCTCCTACAATTTCCACATCTTTCAAATTTCATTTTCTCGATTTTCTGGTAAAGTTGGGGGCGAAGGGGGGGGGGGGGAGGGGGGGGAAGGTGTGTATCCTGTGTGTATGTGTAGTGTATGTGCTTTATTGTCTCGATCCCTTGTCACGCCTCGCCATCGATTCGTCATGATGCATGAAGTTGATACATACAAGGACAGATTTTAAGTTACACGCCACAACTTGACACGACTTAAAGAAATTGAGGTTATAATGTAAGACTTGGAACGCGCAGATAGATCAATGACTACGTAAAATATGTCATTATCAACAGAATGTGCCGCAGCATTACTATCTTTTAGATACCCTAGTTTTAATTGATACTCATCAGTTGTGTCCATGTAACAAGTTAAGGAGTAAATTAATTAGCAAACTTTCTTGTTGTGGAATAGACCAAGAACAAGAAAATTGTAAAAAGTTAAACAAATCTCTTTTCTAACTTTGCAGTCTAATGGCAAAAACCTAAAGATCTATAATACATTTTAGTATTACACCAAACAAATGAATGGATTACTGCTCACCTGGCACAGCTGAAGAGAACACAAAAAATTAATGGCTTACATGTAAAATTCTCTTTGGTTTCCGAAAAGTAATTCTTTTAGTGTGCTAGTTGTTGGACTTGTGGTATATACTAAAACAATAATCTGGTGGATATTTACACTGCCACTAATTGTGGCTCGGTAAATGCCCATAGCTACATGTATCAATTCATCTCCATCCCTGTCGTGAAAAATTGTTAAAAGTAATGGAACAGTGCAGATACTTCATTGTAATCTGAGTTAAGACAAGGTATCATTGATAGAAATTAGTTAATCATATTTTCAAATCAAAATGACGTGTCTATATGTAAATCATTTCATTCATTGGAATATAGGCCAAGAGCACAAGACTAAACATTTATTGCAACAGCTCACATTTCAAGAAAAAATTAACATATCTAAGGGTCAGTTAGTAAAATCTTAGCTTTAGGCATAACATGTTTAAGCTATTATACTGGCTGGTACAGTGTAGCCACAGGACTCATGACCATTTCAAAAGCTTTGAAAATCCTGATGTTCAGAAAGCTCTTTAATATACATAACATGTACACTTGAATTGATTATCTTTTAGGACAATGTAGTTAAATTATATTATGGCAGTTAACTAGCAGTTTCATTGAAAGTAAACCTAAATCTCAGAATGTGTCAGTGTGTGTCAAAAGGGTTTGTTTCCTAGGAATTATTTTTAAAGTACTCCAGAAGCTCAAGAAAGTGACGTACAGTGCAGAATACAGTGGCTACTCTTATGCTGTATTTTCTTTTCCAACAGAGCCAGTTCATTAAAAAAGAACCAGATAAACATTACTAATTTTTTGTTGCCAGTGTTACCGAGCAGGTTTCACTATACACCGAATGCAAATATGGCGGACCACTCGGTCGTCGCCCGGGACGAGTCGAATGAAAGCGAATGAAAGCGAGGCTAGTTGGGCTTCGATGTTTTGTTTTAAAATGCTTCCCGGCCAGGAAACTCTTGCTTTGTGGTCGACCTGTTGTTTTATTTCGCTGTGCCTACGAGTTGCTGTGTTTCTGAATGCGACGAGAGGGGATAGAAATCTTCCACCGTTAACCTCTAAGGGAAAATAGTGGATCAATGCAATTCGTTGAGACGGAGAAAAGGAGTTCACGATCGCCGCGGGGACTAAAGTTTGCTATTGTTTGCTACGTTTCAGGATAGATCTCAGAAAAATCGTTTAAATGACGAGCTAATGTGGTGTCTGGTGGTGTTCCAACACGGTTTTCATGGCCAATACCCTCCCCAGGGTAAAGAAAAGGTCTCCTTGAATGATATCCTCTATCTCAAAGGAAGAAGTTATTTGCGTTCGCGTCCACTCGCATGATTGCACGGAATCGCACGAAGTAAATATAAATACTACGGTGCAATAACCAAGCAAATGAACTTCAACTGCCCCGTTACTGAAACCAGTGAAAGCATTGAGCCAAATGACAACAACTTAGAGCTAAATGCGATCGCTTACACATTTTCTTAGATCGATTCCAACCTGAACTTAAACAGTTCCTTCGGCGAATGTGAACTCCTCAGAACTCCTTGCCTCCGTCTCTTTGGTTTCCCCTCAGAGGCGAACGAGAAAACTGAAAAAAAGAACACCTTCTCTGCTGTGGAAGATTCCACTCTGTTGCGGTGGCATTCAGGAACACAAAAACGCGTAGGGAGGGCGAAACAAATCGACTACGAAGCAAGACTTTTCTCGAAAAGCATTGTCAAAACAAAACATCGAAGCCCTGGTTCGTCTTCCAAACTAAAATGCGTTTTTCCAAACTTGAGTCGAACTAAGGATTTTCCGATCATCACCTAAGAATTTCTCCGACTCTTTTCTGTGTTCAGTGAATATGTATATAATCACAATGACAAGGGAATCGTTACAGTCAAGAATGTTTTTATTCAACTGGGCAATTTTTGGGATCAGAGAAACTGTGTTCGTCAAGTCTGAATGGACATCTTTAAAATGCAAAAATTCTGCGTTAGAAATGCTCCATACAAGTGGACGCTTAAGTCACAATCACCTTGTATACATGTGTTCTGCTAAATCACTCTCTACAATAAGCTAAACAAGTTGTGGATGCAAAAATTCTGCATCTGGCATAGGTAATTGAGAAAGTGAAGCAAAACCATTCAACAGTAAACTAAAACAACCACCCATGCAAAAATTCTGCATCTTGATAAATGACAAATTCAGTGAGAATAACTTTGTATCTTCACCTAAACCAAGTAAGGATGCAAAAATTCTGCATCTTGGTAAATGAAAAATTCAGTCAAAAACATTGTATCGTTACCTAAACCAAAGATAGACGCAAATATTCTGCATCTTGGTGAATGACAAATTCAGTGACACTAACTTTGTATCCTTACCTAAACCAAGGAAAGATGCAAAAATTCTGCATCTTGGTGAATGACAAATTCAGTCACAATGACACTATCTTTACCTAAACCAAGGAAGGATGCAAAAATTCTGCATCTTGGTTAATGACAAATTCAGTCAAAAACATTGTAACCTTACCTAAACCAAAGATGGATGCAAAAATTCTGCATCTTAGCAAATCGAAAATTCAGTAACAATGGCATTGTATCGTTACCTAAACTAAGGAAGGATGCAAAAATTCTGCATCATGGTGAATGACAAATTCAGTCAAAAACATTGTATCTTCACCTAAACTAAGGAAGAATGCAAAAATTCTGCATCATGGTGAATGACAAATTCAGTCAAAAACATTGTATCTTTACCTAAACCGCCTAAGGAAGGATGCAAAAATTCTGCATAATGGTGAATGACAAATTCAGTCACAATGACATTGTATCTTTACCTAAACTTTAGGAAGGATGCAGAAATTCTGCATCATGGTGAATGACAAATTCAGTCAAAAACATTGTATCTTCACCTAAACTAAGGAAGGATGCAAAAATTCTGCATCATGGTGAGTGACAAATTCAGTCAAAAACATTGTATCTTTACCTAAACCGCCTAAGGAAGGATGCAAAAATTCTGCATCATGGTGAATGACAAATTCAGTCACAATGACATTGTATCTTTACCTAAACTTTAGGAAGGATGCAGAAATTCTGCATCATGGTAAATGACAAATTCAGTCAAAAACATTGTATCTTTACTTAAACTAAGGAAGGATGCAAAAATTCTGCATCAATGTGAATGACAAATTCAGTCACAATGACATTGTATCTTTACCTAAACTAAGGAAGGATGCAGAAATTCTGCATCATGGTAAATGACAAATTCAGTCAAAAACATTGTATCTTTACTTAAACTAAGGAAGGATGCAAAAATTCTGCATCATGGTGAATGACAAATTCAGTCAAAAACATTGTATCTTCACCTAAACTAAGGAAGGATGAAACAATTCTACATCATGGTGAATGACAAATTAAGTTAAAAACATTGTATCTTTACCTAAACTAAGGAAGAATGCAAAAATTCTGCATCTTGGTAAATGACAAATTCAGTCACAATGACATTGTATCTTTACCTAAACTATAAGAAAGGATGCAAAAATTCTGCATCTTGGTGAATGATGAATGAAAATTAAATCACTCCCTGCAATGAGCTAAAGTACAACAGTTGTGGAAGCGAAACCTCTGCAGTGGCAAACATGTAAAAAATTAACTTAATCAAAACCGTCTACTGTCCTTCCTTTTCTTGCGACTGCCTTTTTAACAAAGCATACTTTTCACTTAAGAGCTCACTTTTTGTTGGCTGTAACTTCATGTCATTGGTCAGCTGGAATGCATGAAGAATAATGGAGATGGTCTGGAATGGCACAGTCAACAGGCCTGGGGTAAGCCTAACTTTCTCAGCAGATTGAAGTGCATCCAGAGGACATTCGCATTCTCCAGGCAAAGCTTCCAAGTCATTAATTTCCTCCACCCACATGCTCCAAAAATGATGCTGCCTTCTCTGGACCTTCAACGTCAATTTATTTGACGTGGGTTGAACAAGACTTAGTCTTCTAGTTGGACGTGACTAGATAGTATACTAAGGGAAAGAAACAAGAATTAGATATAGGTTGTAAACGAAAACT
>JAHPZR010055884.1:112500-113656 GCA_019787425.1 Platygyra sinensis | reverse complement strand
GAAGGGAGAAATCTGTTTGTGGATCTGTCTTGGTGCCGATTGTTTTTCAAGAATAAAAAATATCAAAAGTCCAGGGGTGCACATTTTGCGTGACACTCGGATTTCCCCCTGCCAATACATTGGGGAGATTCTAAACAAAATACTGAATGGAGATGGCTCCTGAAAATTAGCTTGCATAGCTGAAGTTTTGTTTATGTGGTGGCAAAATTGAAGAACAAAATGTAGTGCAAAGCCTCAGGAGAGTATGGAGAGGGTGCCTTTACCCTTTGCAGCATCTTTTGCACTACAGTTTTGCTGGAGCATAAGAAAGCCCACCAGACACCATGCTGTAGCAGACTCAAAGTACGTTGCTTTGGATCCAGGGTTGCCAAAAAATACCTTTGACATTTAGCCTTAAAGGCAAGTTTATTTATTTACTATAATACCAGATGGCCAAAGGTTAAAGTGTCCTAAAACATTTCAGAGATTTGAAGCTGTAAATGATATGGAACATGTTCATAACATTTGTATAGAGACTTGAAATTTAATTTGCTTTGTGGTGGTCTTAACTGAAAAATTTTTGTTGCAGAACCCATAAATATATGTGAAGTACATGTGTGAGTTCCTCTACATTTTGAACTCTGCTACCTGAGATCAGGCTACTACTAGTTGGACAGGGAGTTAGGTCAGCTAGGTCTGTATTTACAGACAAGAACAAAGAAGTGCATGTTAAGTAAGCTAAGGAGAAAATTTAGCTTACTATTTATGATGATGTATTTATCTGTCAAGGTACTTATAGCAATTAATATTTTAGAGCATGACTAGAGCTATTTATTTTCTGCTTCCTTTCCTGATTGTTTTGAGCTAGTATTTAAAAATACGCGTACACAAAGGGTAACCCGAGTTGATATACCGAGACTACTATTTTTAGTCATGTATATTTAAGGTTGGCAAAAAGCACGATTCCAAGGGTAATTTGTTTTTGTTTTTGGCAAATTGTGTTTCATGCCGTCATAATTTTTGCAGACTTAGAAGACATGTTTATGTTGCCCTTGTGTCAGTTGTATTTTGTGTACATGTAAACAGGTCTATGGGTGATGCGGATTCAGTGAATGTAACATCCTCAATTTTTTTGATTGAGTTGTATTGGTAAAGCAGACATTTACAGAGATCCCGG
>JAHPZR010055884.1:45000-107500 GCA_019787425.1 Platygyra sinensis | reverse complement strand
TATTCACAGCAAAATGTGCTTGTTGAAGTACGCAAATACTTTTCTCCCATCCATATATTTGCCCCCTAAACTTAACCTAACCCTAACCAGGTTTCAATTTATTTACTTTGCATTCTCCGCTTTCTGGGGTTACTCAGGCAAAACTAGCCTGGATGCCAGGCTTCCGAAGGGGAAGGAAAGTGGAAAGACTGGTGTGCGAAGCGTGGGAGGATCGGACGCGGAAGGATCGCGGTTGAGCCGTCCCTTCTGCCTCCCGCGCTCATCTCGACTTCCCTTCCCTCCCCTTCTACGGCCTGCCACGCAGGTTAAGGCAAAACCGACATTTGCGGCGGAGGCTAGTTAAAAGTGGCAATAGTTAACTATGTTTCTAGTTGTGATGCTTGCTGTGGACTGATTTTACACTGGAAAAGAGTATTTGAGTTTACCTTTTATGAGCATGTAGCTTCGTAGGTTTTATTTATGCCAGGAATTGAGCAAAATGTACCTTGACAATAAACATAATTACAAAACTATTGTGATATTTTTATTTGCTTTGCAAATGTCCTGAAGTCTTCTAAACAAATAGGTATCTCGTATCTGGATAAAATTGTTTAAGAGGTTGATACAATTTTGGCAAGCAGTTAGTCGCATCATTTCGAATACTGGTTTGAACTACAGAGAAACATCGATTTTGCATCGCGTGAAACGTCTGTGCTACAAGGTCCCCCCTGACCCTGACAATGCCCTTCCCCTACTTATTTCTGTATTCTATTTAAGTCCCTCCCTTGGACTTAGCGACCATATGCGTGCTGAAGCAGCCAGTAGCGGATTCTCTAATGTACCACCCCTTGCGCAATCGTCAAGTAGCTCGCTCTGACTGAACCATCCCAGCGCCCACTGTACTTCCTGTACTCCCACTGTACTTAGATGTACTTCCCTCTAATTGAACCACCCTTATTGTGCACTCCGCATGTAGTTCCATATAACAGAAATATTCCGAGCGCGCAGTCTTAATAGAGCTCCCTATTTCAGTGCACACTTCGCAATTTCAAAGGGAAAAGCCCTGGGAACGAGGTTGTATAACTTAACCATTAGTAGCACGCAGTCGTCATTTAGCTTCCTCTTAACTGAACTACTTTTAGCGCACACTTTGCATGTAGTTCCCTATAACTGAGCCATCCCTTGCGCACAGTCTAAATGTAATTCATATGGTTCCATCCCGGGTGGGGTGTACTCCTTTATACAGGCTATGTACTGGTTATACAACGCTTTCGAGAGGAACGTATAGTACACTGTAGAATATCCCACGCGTGCCTTGTATACCAAGAAAATACTCGGTAACGTGAGATATTCCACGGTTATACCACGTGAAAGGGTTGCATAACTATTTTTTACCATGTCATAGAAAATACAGTGGCCAGATGGTAAGGTTGGGTGTGATACAGTTGAATTGCACTGATCGACGGGAAGGTTCGGTGGAATACTGAAGCTAAAACTCGCTACAATCGCTCTGAAACGCCTCCAAACGCCATAAAAACACGGGTTATACTACATGCAACAAAAAAGAGGTAAGTTGATGTTATTATTTTTTCCTCTTGCATTGTCATGTTGACGGAGTAGCTTGGGCTACTTTTGATTACAGTTTCGAATTTTGGTCAGGTCATGAAAGGGTAGCAAAATTGGCATTTAGTCATATAAAATAGGGTAGGGTTTTTGGGAAGTGGGCCACACAACCTACCAACTTTTCTGGGATTACCCCTTCCCCCGCCCCCCCATCTACTCCTTTAACTGAGCCATCCCTAGCTTGCTTGCTCGCAAGGGTTTTTTATTCGTGCTCACCGGGAGCCAGTACGAGCTGCAATTTCGGACAGAATAAAATGGAACAATTATCCCCCATCCCCCCAAACATAGTGCCCCAAAGCAATGATGAAGGCGCGAAGGTGCAAAAACGCGCCATTTTGGCATTATTGAAATGGGGGAGGGGTGTTTCAGATATTCCACTGATTTTGTCCAAGAATTAGTTTTAGTTAGTCTGAATTTAAGCCGTCTCTTCCCTTTACCGAGTGGGGTAAAGGCAAGTACCGCGCACGGTGTATGGGTCGAGAGCTCGAACAAAAAGGCGGTCTCAGCAATAAAACAAACAGTCATGGGTGACAAAACATGTTATTTGAATTGCAAATTTAACATTGTGAGAAAAACGAGTTTTTGTATTGTCTCGTACCATTGATTTGGTTGTATTTCAATCGCATGAAAATTCCCGTTCCATGGTAACCTGTGCATAAAGAATTACTTAGGGACCCGGAGTAAGGAAGTCTTTTGTGGATGTTAGCTTCACTTATTTTGCCTTAAAAATTTCGTTATTCTGTTTTCGCTGTTATAAGGTATCATAATTTATCGCAAAATTTAGATAGCTGTATAATGTTTTGTCTTGGAAAGGGTTTTACTGGTTGTTATTATGTCAAATATTTCTCTCTCCTCCAGGGAAGAATGTGTTTTGAATTACGTGACGTAACTCGTGCGTGCTCCTGTCGGTTGTACTTTTGATGTTGTCGCACTTCGCTGTGAAAAATTCCAGCGGGAAAGAATTCGCCGAGTTGTGAGGGAATATCCGATTCTCGTCGAAGAAACTTTAAAAGCAATCGCTGTTCATCCTCGTCTATCAGAACTGAACATTCATTAGCGGGATTTCTCTTGTCAAAGTAAACATTACTTGCGCATAAAAAGAATATAAATCACTTCACTTCATTGAAAAGACGTTCGTACTGGGAGTGCTCTAATTAAAGAGGCGACTTGAAAGGCGACAGGACAGGAAATCAGAATATCCCGATCCAAGACTGAATAATCTTCAATCGTCATGAATTTTGAACAGCGCTTGTTCATTTCGTTCTTGGTATCAGCCTTTGTTGTTTATTTCATCTTACCAGTTTCAGGAGCAGAGGAAGTCGATTGTCAGAGTTTCAACAAATCTTGCAGCGACTGCACCGGGCATTCCGCGTGTTACTGGTGTATTTCTACCGAAAAATGTACCAATTATCCTGGCTGGACGAAAATTGTTCCTCGAGATTGCCCTAGCAAAAAATGGTATTATGGTCAATGTCGAATCCCGGGAACGTTCTCATAATATTGGTGCCTTCCCTGGTTGGCGTCTTCTTAGTGTTTCTTGGTTGTTGTATCTATTGCTGTTGTTGTCGTCAGTGTAACAAGTGTAAGAAAAAGCGAATGGATAAAGAAGACAAAAAGATAAAGCGTAAACGGGAAGAAATGCAAGCCATCCATGCCCAAAAACGAAACGAGAGAGAAGTGAAGAGGGATGAAATTCGCAAGAAGTACGGCTTGCGGCCCGGATCGGGTTATCAGCGAATTGAAGACGATAATCTCTAGCCTAAATCTATTTTTCAGGACCTTCTGATGATGTATTTAGTCATATATTACCAATTTTCTGTCAGAATGTAGTGTTTTGAGAAAGAACTTAAATTCAAGAGTTTGCTGTCGTTCATGAGAAAAGAGAAATCCTGTTTTTAGTGTTTATCTTTCGTAGTTCTTTTCATATAAGATGTCATATAAATTTATAAGGTACATGCGCACGATCTTTAGATATGCAAGCTTATGTTTTATCCACTCTCTTCAGTCTGTTCTTCCAGGTACTCCTTATTTGACTAGTTAATCACAGCCATATACTTATTATTTTTTGACTCATTTATCTCGTATATCCTATTTCTGGGTGAATGATTTCACTTTTTCCGGTTCAATATTTTGCATATATTAACTCTGTTGTTCTCTATGTTTTTTAAGTTCTTTATAACGCGAGTTGAAGTTATGGCCATTTTTGGGTCAGGAATTGAAAAAACCATATACGTCTATCTTTTTTTATTTTTGTAAGGTTTAAATACCTGCCAACCAAAACGTTTTCTCTCTCTAAAAGTCATAAGAATGAACCATATACTACAGTATATATAGAGTTCTTTCTTGGCAGGTAATATTTTCATATCTTCATGTTTTTCTCTGTTTTGTAGCCAGGACTAAATAACTGAAGTACTTAACTGTTAAAAAAAGAAGTGAAAAGTAGTTTAAAAAAAGTGGCTATAAATTATTCATATGTGTCACATGATTACATGTATTATATTTAATATTGAGCGTGGTTCAGCATCGTCTGTACTCTTCTCGATAATGATACGGGTCATCACAATGATCAAAATGTTATGGACTCGTGAGGATGACACATTGATGTGAGCACCGTTGTCTGGACTCTAATCGATATTAGTATAAATTTACCGTAGTCTATTGTGAATCCGTGAATTTGATTGGCTATATTACCGTTGACTATCTGCTGATAGTCAACAGTTACGCATCAGTGCACATCGCGCATCACGTTTGAACCTGATGTAACATAATAAAACAGTTCTTTTCTACGTGTTACTTGACTTTTTTTTCTTTTTATGCAATGAGACTACGGTAAATTTATACTAAAACAATAGACTACCGCCCTCGTTTTCTACGAGCGATAGTCAACTCGGCTGCGCCTCGTTGACTATCTGAAAATTCGGGCTCGTAGTCTAATTGTTAAATGGCAAATTAGCCAATCAGATTGCGAGATTAGTTGCAATTGTGGTAAAATATCTGACTGAGGAGTGATATTCTTATAATGACTAGATGAAGATTTGGAACTGAAGCATTGCATTTTTTTCTTTAGAATGTATTAGAATAAATGATTCACAACTGGATATCAACTTGCATTTTTTTCTAAGGGGCATGGTGACAACCCTGTGATCTGATTGGTTCCTAGTGCTATCCAGATTTTTTCTATGTCTGCCCATGATCACAGTGAATATTCAAGGTGGTCCATTAGTGAAAAGCAGGTGACAGTTTTTCCACTATATTGACCTCCCAGCCAGCAAATAACATGTTTTTTTTTATATGGTTTCAGTTCCGTGAGCAGGCAAGATAAACTGAATCCTGGTCTATGACTGGCTTCATGAGCAGCTGGGCAGATGACGGCTACATTTATATCTTGCCTGCCTGGGATTTTCAGAAATACTAATGAAAGACTTCTAAACATTGGCAGGTCCTCCTAAAAGTGAATTTTCCAAGGAGCACACTACAAAGGAATTTGGCAGCCAGAAACCTACAATAAATTTATTTTAATTTTTTGGGAAGAAAATTTTTTTCACCTTGAAAGGTGAGTGAACCACTTGTTGATTGTGGTCTGTCAGTAAAAGTAAACAATGACAGAACCAGTCCAGATGTGCAGATCTGTAACTGAAAATGAGGAATACCAAATTAACTGCCAGTTTTCTCCTGACCAATGCTAGGAGACAGTACTTTGCATACAACCACCTTCCTTGATAATATCATCTTTAAAGACTAATTAATTTGCCAAATAAGTATGTGGCAAGGACAGGTTTATGTTAAAGCAATCGCAGATATAAAGAACTGAGCTATTCAAACTAAAAGCATTGAGCTGACGCAACTTAAACAAAATGTATCTGATCGGAGCCATTACACCCATTAATGTATCTGATATGATTGAAACTTAAATCCACAGGCACATTGCACAGCATGTCATTTTCTGTAACTTTTTTAAGAGACTGTTCTGAAGAGCATTTTTTTGTAAAAAATAAACTGAGCTTTCAGAAATTTATCCCATCATATTTTTACATTATAGTTAAATTATTACAATTTTAATTATAATTATTTATATTTTATTCATTTGTGAATGTTATATATCACGTGACTCCCTTAAGCAATATGGCGGCAGGCACTGAGGAAGTAGTTGAGCTTACAGAGTTTAAGGGAAAAAAGTAAGCGGCGCAGTGTGCTGTTATTTTGAGCCATTTATATGGATGGTATGTGCTGTACTATTCTGAAACAATATCTAGAGAAGAGTGATGCATGGACGCCTTGTGACTGCGAGTCGTGTAAAACTGTCAGACGGATTCAGCGCGGTTCGCGCTGTCAACTTCATTTCGGTGACCTTCATAAATTTTTGTACGCTACTGTGGGTGTTCCTGGTCATCCTTGAGGCATCTTCCTCAGGTGAGATATTTTGCAATTGGTTTGCTATTCAGAAGTATTAAGTTGGTTATTTCCATGTATAAGTTATCGCGTTTTGAGGGAACACGAAACAGCTGAAACAGCTGCTGAGGATGCTCAGTTCTTTATATCTGCGATGCTTTAACATAAAGCTGTCCTTGCCACATTACTTATTTGTCCAAATGAATTAGTCTTTAAAGATGATATTATCAGGAAGGTGGTTGTATGCAAAGAAACTTCTCCTAGCATTGGTCAGGAGGAAAACTGGCAGTTAATTTGGTATTCCTCATTTTCAGTTACAGATCTGCACATCTGACTGGTTCTGTCATTGTTTACTATTTACTGACAGACCACATACATACATACATACATACATAAACTTTATTTGCCTCTCGAATTTTAGAGTAGCTTGTAATACTGACCAATATTAGTAGCTAATATCTTCGAGAAAATATAATAAAAATACATTAAAATACCATACAAAATAAGTTGACACACATTGAAGAAACTAGAATCTACAAAAAAAAAAACATACATATATATATATAAGCAAAATGTGGTCTAGACAAAAGTCATTCCCTGAATGTTCCTTTTAAACTCTGTAAAGTCACTTGTTCTAATACAGTCTGGTAATGCATTCCATTGTTTAGCTGAGAAATATCACTGAGAAATACCACAATCAACAAGTGTTTCACTCACCTTTCAAGGTGAAAAAAATTTTCTTCCCCAAAAAGTTAAAATAAATTTATTGTAGGTTTCTGGCTGCCAAATTCCTTTGTAGTGTGCTCCTTGGAAAATTCACTTTTAGGAGGACATGGCCGATGTTTAGAAGTCTTTCATTAGTATTTCTGAAAAATCCCAGGCAGGTCGAAGATATAAATGTAGCCTCATCTTGCCCAGCTGCTCATGAAGCCCAGACAAAGACCAGGATTTCATGGTTTATCTTGCCTGCTCACGGAACTGAAGCCATATAAAAAAAAAAACATGTTATTTGCTGGCTGGGAGGTCAATATAGTGGAAAACTGTTCACCTGTTTTTCACTAATGGACCAACCTTGAATATTCACTGTGATCATGGGCAGACATAGAAAAAAATCTGGATTAGCACTAGGAACCAATCAGAACACAGGGTTGTCACCATGCCCCTTAGAAAAAAAATGCAAGTTGATATCCAGTTGTGAATCATTTATTCTAATACATTCTAAAGAAAAAATGCCAATGCTTCAGTTCCAAATCTTCATCTAGTCATTATAAGAATATCACTCCTCAGTCAGATATTTTACCACAATTGCTACTAATCTCGCAATCTGATTGGCTAACTTGCCATTTTAACAATTAGACTACGAGCCTGAGTTTTCAGATAGTCAACGAGGCGCAGCCGAGTTGACTATTGCTCGTAGAAAACGAGGGCGAGTAGTCTATTGTTTTAGTATAAATTTACCGTAGTCTCATTGCATAAAAAGAAAAAAAAAGTCAAGTTAATACATAGAAAAGAACTGTTGTTATGTTTACATCAGGTTCAAACGTGATGCGTGATGTGCACTGATGCGTAACTGTTGACTATCAGCAGATAGTCAACGGTAATATAGCCAATCAAATTCACGGATTCACAATAGACTACAATAAATTTATACTAATATCGATTAGGAGTCCAGACAACGGTGCTCACATCAATGTGTCATCTCACGAGTCCATAACATTTTGATCATTGTGATGACCCGTATCATTATCAAGAAGAGTACAGACGATGCTGAACCACGCTCAATATTAAATATAATACATGTATCATGTGACACATATGAATAATTTATAGCCACTTGTTTTTAACTACTTTTCACTTCTTTTTTAACAGTTAAGTACTTCAGTTATTTAGTCCTGGCTACAAACAGAGAAAAACATGAAGATATGAAAATATTACCTGCCAAGAAAGAACTCTATATATACTGTAGTATATGGTTCATTCTTATGACTTTTAGAGAGAGAAAACGTTTTGGGTTGGCAGGTATTAAACCTTACAAAATAAAAAAAAGATAGACTATATGGTTTTTCAATTCCTGACCCAAAAATGGCCATAACTTCAACTCGCGTTATAAAGAACTTAAAAAACATAGAGAACAACAGAGTTAATATATGCAAAATATTGAACCGAAAAGTGAAATCATTCACCCAGAAATAGGATATACGAGATAAATGAGTCAAAAAATAATAAGTATATGGCTGTGATTAAACTAGTCAAAATAAGGAGTACCTGGAAGAACAGACTGAAAGAGAGTGGATAACAACATAAGCTTGCATATCTAAAGATCGTGCGCATGTACCTTATAAATTTATATGACATCTTATATGAAAAGAACTACGAAAGATAAACACTAAAAACAGGATTTCTCTTTTCTCATGAACGACAGCAAACTCTTGAATTTAAGTTCTTTCTCAAAACACTACATTCTGACAGAAAATTGGTAATATATGACTAAATACATCATCAGAAGGTCCTGAAAAATAGATTTAGGCTAGAGATTATCGTCTTCAATTCGCTGATAACCCGATCCGGGCCGCAAGCCGTACTTCTTGCGAATTTCATCCCTCTTCACTTCTCTCTCGTTTCGTTTTTGGGCATGGATGGCTTGCATTTCTTCCCGTTTACGCTTTATCTTTTTGTCTTCTTTATCCATTCGCTTTTTCTTACACTTGTTACACTGACGACAACAACAGCAATAGATACAACAACCAAGAAACACTAAGAAGACGCCAACCAGGGAAGGCACCAATATTATGAGAACGTTCCCGGGGATTCGACATTGACCATAATACCATTTTTTGCTAGGGCAATCTCGAGGAACAATTTTCGTCCAGCCAGGATAATTGGTACATTTTTCGGTAGAAATACACCAGTAACACGCGGAATGCCCGGTGCAGTCGCTGCAAGATTTGTTGAAACTCTGACAATCGACTTCCTCTGCTCCTGAAACTGGTAAGATGAAATAAACAACAAAGGCTGATACCAAGAACGAAATGAACAAGCGCTGTTCAAAATTCATGACGATTGAAGATTATTCAGTCTTGGATCGGGATATTCTGATTTCCTGTCCTGTCGCCTTTCAAGTCGCCTCTTTAATTAGAGCACTCCCAGTACGAACGTCTTTTCAATGAAGTGAAGTGATTTATATTCTTTTTATGCGCAAGTAATGTTTACTTTGACAAGAGAAATCCCGCTAATGAATGTTCAGTTCTGATAGACGAGGATGAACAGCGATTGCTTTTAAAGTTTCTTCGACGAGAATCGGATATTCCCTCACAACTCGGCGAATTCTTTCCCGCTGGAATTTTTCACAGCGAAGTGCGACAACATCAAAAGTACAACCGACAGGAGCACGCACGAGTTACGTCACGTAATTCAAAACACATTCTTCCCTGGAGGAGAGAGAAATATTTGACATAATAACAACCAGTAAAACCCTTTCCAAGACAAAACATTATACAGCTATCTAAATTTTGCGATAAATTATGATACCTTATAACAGCGAAAACAGAATAACGAAATTTTTAAGGCAAAATAAGTGAAGCTAACATCCACAAAAGACTTCCTTACTCCGGGTCCCTAAGTAATTCTTTATGCACAGGTTACCATGGAACGGGAATTTTCATGCGATTGAAATACAACCAAATCAATGGTACGAGACAATACAAAAACTCGTTTTTCTCACAATGTTAAATTTGCAATTCAAATAACATGTTTTGTCACCCATGACTGTTTGTTTTATTGCTGAGACCGCCTTTTTGTTCGAGCTCTCGACCCATACACCGTGCGCGGTACTTGCCTTTACCCCACTCGGTAAAGGGAAGAGACGGCTTAAATTCAGACTAACTAAAACTAATTCTTGGACAAAATCAGTGGAATATCTGAAACACCCCTCCCCCATTTCAATAATGCCAAAATGGCGCGTTTTTGCACCTTCGCGCCTTCATCATTGCTTTGGGGCACTATGTTTGGGGGGATGGGGGATAATTGTTCCATTTTATTCTGTCCGAAATTGCAGCTCGTACTGGCTCCCGGTGAGCACGAATAAAAAACCCTTGCGAGCAAGCAAGCTAGGGATGGCTCAGTTAAAGGAGTAGATGGGGGGGCGGGGAAGGGGTAATCCCAGAAAAGTTGGTAGGTTGTGTGGCCCACTTCCCAAAAACCCTACCCTATTTTATATGACTAAATGCCAATTTTGCTACCCTTTCATGACCTGACCAAAATTCGAAACTGTAATCAAAAGTAGCCCAAGCTACTCCGTCAACATGACAATGCAAGAGGAAAAAATAATAACATCAACTTACCTCTTTTTTGTTGCATGTAGTATAACCCGTGTTTTTATGGCGTTTGGAGGCGTTTCAGAGCGATTGTAGCGAGTTTTAGCTTCAGTATTCCACCGAACCTTCCCGTCGATCAGTGCAATTCAACTGTATCACACCCAACCTTACCATCTGGCCACTGTATTTTCTATGACATGGTAAAAAATAGTTATGCAACCCTTTCACGTGGTATAACCGTGGAATATCTCACGTTACCGAGTATTTTCTTGGTATACAAGGCACGCGTGGGATATTCTACAGTGTACTATACGTTCCTCTCGAAAGCGTTGTATAACCAGTACATAGCCTGTATAAAGGAGTACACCCCACCCGGGATGGAACCATATGAATTACATTTAGACTGTGCGCAAGGGATGGCTCAGTTATAGGGAACTACATGCAAAGTGTGCGCTAAAAGTAGTTCAGTTAAGAGGAAGCTAAATGACGACTGCGTGCTACTAATGGTTAAGTTATACAACCTCGTTCCCAGGGCTTTTCCCTTTGAAATTGCGAAGTGTGCACTGAAATAGGGAGCTCTATTAAGACTGCGCGCTCGGAATATTTCTGTTATATGGAACTACATGCGGAGTGCACAATAAGGGTGGTTCAATTAGAGGGAAGTACATCTAAGTACAGTGGGAGTACAGGAAGTACAGTGGGCGCTGGGGATGGTTCAGTCAGAGCGAGCTACTTGACGATTGCGCAAGGGGTGGTACATTAGAGAATCCGCTACTGGCTGCTTCAGCACGCATATGGTCGCTAAGTCCAAGGGAGGGACTTAAATAGAATACAGAAATAAGTAGGGGAAGGGCATTGTCAGGGTCAGGGGGGACCTTGTAGCACAGACGTTTCACGCGATGCAAAATCGATGTTTCTCTGTAGTTCAAACCAGTATTCGAAATGATGCGACTAACTGCTTGCCAAAATTGTATCAACCTCTTAAACAATTTTATCCAGATACGAGATACCTATCTGTTTAGAAGACTTCAGGACATTTGCAAAGCAAATAAAAATATCACAATAGTTTTGTAATTATGTTTATTGTCAAGGTACATTTTGCTCAATTCCTGGCATAAATAAAACCTGCGAAGCTACATGCTCATAAAAGGTAAACTCAAATACTCTTTTCCAGTGTAAAATCAGTCCACAGCAAGCATCACAACTAGAAACATAGTTAACTATTGCCACTTTTAACTAGCCTCCGCCGCAAATGTCGGTTTTGCCTTAACCTGCGTGGCAGGCCGTAGAAGGGGAGGGAAGGGAAGTCGAGATGAGCGCGGGAGGCAGAAGGGACGGCTCAACCGCGATCCTTCCGCGTCCGATCCTCCCACGCTTCGCACACCAGTCTTTCCACTTTCCTTCCCCTTCGGAAGCCTGGCATCCAGGCTAGTTTTGCCTGAGTAACCCCAGAAAGCGGAGAATGCAAAGTAAATAAATTGAAACCTGGTTAGGGTTAGGTTAAGTTTAGGGGCAAATATATGGATGGGAGAAAAGTATTTGCGTACTTCAACAAGCACATTTTGCTGTGAATAAATATAAAGCAAACTCCAAGAGCTTGCTTCTTTCTTTTAAAATATAATTCTAAGACTAGGATGAGGTTGCGCCCTTTTACTCACAAAGTTAGCTTCATATCTCTCCCTATCCTAGATACATTTTATGTTTTTTTAAGTCAAGAGCAGCTCTGTTATTCTTATAAACTGACATTATAGAACAGTGAAGAGAAAATAGAAGCTGATCTTTACTGGGGGTTAAAGGTTAAGCAGACGAAAAAAAAAACATTTCCTGACTAACCAAATAATTCTGGCTACTTCTTACATACACTGATTACTTTTACTATGTATTTATCATAAAATTACTTGAACAAAACAATCAAGATTGTCTCCATGAGACTAAAAGAACCAAAGGATCAGATAAAAATTGACAACATAATTATTTGAAATTTGCAGCAAAAAATAAAAGTTGAAACTGCAGAAATGTTGAGCAACAATAACATTAGAAACAAGTCTTCATCCCCGGGTCTTCATCCCAGCCATTGTGTTGAATTGGGGGAACACAAAAGCTTAGAAAAACAGATAATCCAGTCATAATTCCGATTTTAAATTCATCCAAATATTAAAAGGACTGATGACCGTTATGGTCATCAGTCCTTATGGTCATCAGTCATCAGCCTCTGCTCTTACTCTCTCCATTTCATGGGCAAAAAGGTTGAAGCAACTCTATCGACTCCCCTGGCCAAAAATTAACTATACTTATGCATTGAAGTCAAGGTGCACTAGATGAACTCCACTCTGGGTTCCTTGATATTAGTCTCAAAACGGATGATGGGAGAAGGCAGAGCGAAGCTGGCAATAGAGTTAGGTCAGGATAAATCATGCCTGATTACTTTTGAGGGTAATGAACGTTTTTTAGCTTCTTAAGACAATGTGCATTATGTTAGTAAAATAAGCACTGTGAAGCATTATTTGAATGTAAGGTTAAATATCAGACGTGTAATAAACTATATAACATAAAAATTAGTGAGAAATGCAAAGTAATAAAAATATCAATAATGACCTTGCAATATAGGATGACACATGTAAAGTTCATATCTATATTAGCACAATGCAAGCATACTACAATAGCCTGAGCATAACAATTATTCATCGAAGCCTACAACAAATACAGGATTTATTTGTAAGATCAATTTCTTTTACTTAACTTCAATCAAATATTTTTTTAACTAAAATACCAAAACAAGAGGATTCAAACCAAAAAAAAAAAAAAAACAGGCCAATAAAAAGAAAGTTAACATTCTAAATTCCCTTTACACTTCCTTGATTAAGAGCTCAGGCGCTTAAATATTCTTGCCACTGTGTAGTTCATTTTTCAAAGATAAATCAATCTGTACCTTTATACAGTCAAACTTCTCTAACACAGACACTGCAGGGACAGAGCGAAGTGTCCATAGTAAAGAGAAGTCTGTATTGGAGAAGTCACTACGATGACCTCACTTTTAAGTCTCCACTGACAGTTTGGAGTGTCAAGTAACTGAAATCAGGCACAGAAGTGAGTGTCTTGTGAAATTCTGAATCTAAATATTTATAAAATGTCACTGTTTATGTAACTGCTGACAGGAAATGGCACATTTAGCTAATTGTATACAGAGTTTATATAATTAAGAGGTTAAATTTGTATGAATTCGCTCCCAGGGACTGAGATTTAGTGCTGTTGTCCGTATTAGAGAGGATTTGTATTATAGAGGTTTTTTAGAGGAAATGCATGAGCAGTTTGTTGGTACAAAGAAAACTGGAGGAAATACGTAACTCTGTAAATGTCTTTCCAATCAACTCAATCAAAAATTGAGATGTTACTTCACTGATGATACCTATAAGACCTGTTTACATGTAACAAAATACACTGACACAAGTGCAACATAAAACATCTTCTAAGTCTTCAAATATGACTGCATGAACACAATTTGCAAAACAAAACAAATTACCCTGGAATGTGCTTTTTGCAACTTAAATATACATGACTAAAATAGTAGTCTGGTATATCAACTGGTTACCCTTTGTGTACGGTATTTTTAAAATACAGCTAAACAATCAGGAAAGGAGCAGAAAATAAATAGCTCTAGTCATGCTCTAAAATTAATTAATTGCTATAAGTACCTTGACAGATAAATAATCATCATAAATAGTAAGCTAAATTTTCTCCTTAGCTTACTGTAACATGCACTTCTTTGTTCTTGTCTGTAAATACAGACCTAGCTGACCTAACTCCTGTCTCAACTAGTAGTAGCCTGATCTCAGGTAGCAGAGTTCAAAATGTAGAGGAACTCACACATGTACTTCACATATATTATGGTTCTGCAAAACAATTTTTCAGTTAAGACCACCACAAAGCAAATTAAATTTCAAGTCCTCTATACAAATGTTATGAACATGTCCATATCATTTACAGCTTCAAATCTCTGAAATGTTTTAGGACACTTTAACCTTTGGCCATCTGGTATTATAGTAAATAAATAAACTTGCCTTTAAGGCTAAATGTCAAAGGTATTTTTTGGCAACCCTGGATCCAAAGCAACGTACTTTGAGTCTGCTACAGCATGGGTGTCTGGTGGGCTTTCTTATGCTCCAGCAAAACTGTAGTGCAAAAGATGCTGCAAAGGGTAAAGGCACCCCTCTCCATACTCCCTGAGGCTTTGCCACTACATTTTGTTCTTCAATTTTGCCACCACATAAACAAAACTTCCAGCTATGCAAGCTAATTTTCAGAGCCATCTCCATTCAGTATTTGTTTATAATCTCCCCACTGTATTGCAGGGAAATCCTAGTGTCACGCAAAATGTGCACCCCTGGACTTTTGATATTTTTATTCTTGAACATACCAATGGCACCAGAAGATCCACAACAGATTTTCAATCCTTGCATCCTTGTGCTCTCCACATGACACAGTACTTTGCTTTTACATCCCCTGTAGCCACACTGCAATCCACACACACAAGATATTTGTCCATTAAAAGACCAGCTTGATCTTCACACCAGCCTTTTATAGCTGAGTGATGCCACAGTACAATGGCATAGTCATTTTCTTTCACATCTGTGATCTTGCGTGGACCAGGTAATCATCTCTCTGTACTTTGAATACTTCTTCTATCTACTGATTTTGTAGAAAATATGTCTAATTTAACTCTTGGATAAATACTTTTGACGACCTTGCGCCTTATACACAAAACTGTGCACTGCACATTCTGGTTTTAAATAAAACTCGGAATTTGGTAAAAACTTCACCAAAAGGTTCCATACGAAAAAGATGGATAGTTTGTTGAAAGCTGCATCTGAAATATTGTGGCACTCAAACACCACTCTGAAAAACTCTTTAAATACCAAGTATTGCAGCTGTATTAAATATGTACTTGTATTTCAAATTTCAGAATTTTTTTCAAATAATATTTTGTAACAATTTGAAATCTCTTTGAAGCCACAACTGTAGCTAAATTTCATAATCTGAATTAACAATGAAATTGATGCTGGCACTTGCTAGCAGCTTCCACCCTATGAGCAAACTTACTCACTTTGACTTCAAACTGCTTGATTTTAAATTACTGTGTGAGACCCCCGGCGGTCATTACAATTTTCATATCTGCGATTGGTAGCTCCGTCATGAATATTATTTGGGACAGCCACAGTTTCAAAATCTGGGAGGGTCACAATAGCTGATGTGGTGACATTGTTAGGGTGTTTGTCATTGTGTGGCTTAGAATTAACTTTGTGCTTGCTTTTTACATCATTCATTGCCATGTAGTCAGGTATAAATGCATTCTCAAGTTGATGTGCAGGTTCAGAGAATGATCTTGTTCGCTTCATGCATTTCCCTGCATAACTGTTTCGGTTGTAACAAGCATTGTCACATACTGCTCCTAATGAAACAGATGAGGAGATTGGTGAACCAGATGGAGTGCAAATTGGAGTAGACAACTTGGGAGTTTTCCGTACAGGTTCTCCTTTATATGAGTACTCCATTTCTACAAACTGCCGCGCCTGTTAAATGACAAGCAAGATAAACATAGTGAGTTCTACACTGTATGTGCAACATAACTATTACAGAATTTTTGTTGCACTGGTAGTAGTTTTTAGGCCACTGGACATTGCTCTCAAACTCTAGCCAGGGCTTAAAGCCTGTGCACCTAGATCTGGAGCCAAACTCACTTACCCTTAGGAGGCCATGTCTTCTGTTTAAATTTATGCTTCTAATATTACGAATAAAGTTCTTAATTAAAAGTCATCCTCCAGAAAATATGAAATTCTGGGGTTCGAGCAAACATTTTAAGCATGGGCTCTGAAACACGGCACATCTGTCACTCCATAAAAGTGAACGCAAGGAGGCTGATCAAGTATTAAATAATATCCAGTGCGAGCTTGGTTTCTATATTCCCTCATGACCTTTAAACTCCAGCAATGATCTGAGTAGCAAGCTAATGAGACTTGTAATATCAAATGACATACCGTAGCCTTTTCCAAGCACTGAAGTAGATGAGTATGCTGTTCATCAAGATAACTTTTCTCTTTATTACTCACTGGAATCTGTGTCAGCTCCAAGCCAGCACCCTAAACAAAATGACCCATTAATTTTACAATAGGAAATCAACAAACCATCCCTGAACTTCTTTTCACATGAACTACATGGACATCTGCTCACACGCCACTAAACAGTCCTTAAAATGTCTGTTCACTAACATCACAACTGATTTGTTCCATCCTAATACATGTACATGTACATGTACTTCACTGAAAGTACTGGTTCAACAAACAAACAATGAATCAGTGAGTAATTCTACAACTGAGGAGGAGCTATTGGGAATTTTTAAAGTTTGTAAAAAAGGGTTAATCTTGCAGCAACCAAAGCAACAGAAACCTTCCCAACAGCTGGCAGCCAGTAGAATTAACCAGATACATTTTTGAAAGAAAAAGAAATATTAAAGTGCACCTAAACCCAAAAAATATATATATATATTTTTTGGCTTAAATAAATCTTTGCACCTGTTCGAAACGCACTTAGCCATTTTAAACTTAATCCTGACTTTCTTATAGGCTATAAAAGTTACGAAATCTAGCCATCATCTGTTCCACGACTGAGCCGGTAAGAGGCATGGGTCTAGTCCTGGTTTTACGTCACAAACCGATTTGCATCGCAGTAAGCCTTTGTAAACATGCATGCAAAGAAGTTTGTGACATAAAACCAGGACTAGACC
This sequence comes from Platygyra sinensis, assembly GCA_019787425.1. Lineage (NCBI taxonomy): Eukaryota > Metazoa > Cnidaria > Anthozoa > Scleractinia > Merulinidae > Platygyra > Platygyra sinensis. The sequence continues at coordinate 90,418 of JAHPZR010055884.1, read as the reverse complement.
CATGTCCCTTACTGGCTCGGTCGTGGAACAGATAATGGCTAGATTTCGTAACTTTTATAGCCTATAAGAAAGTCAAGATTAAGTTCAAAAAGGCGAAGTGCGTTTCGAACAGGTACAATGATTTATTTAAGCGAAAAAAATACTTTGGGTTTAGGTGCACTTTAAGAGAAATAAGTTAACTTAGTTATTCAGTTGTAGTAGATATGTTAATGGAAGTAATTTTCTTATGTAAACATAATATAGTTACCTGCAATGTGTGATTTATAATAACCCAAACCAATCCTTTTTAGCACAAGTTGTTTGCTATGCCTTACATGCAAGGCTAAACACAAACACATATTTCGGGGAGGTAAAGGAAAACAGAAAATTCCTAAAGACTAACTTTTGCAGAATAGATCAAAGATGCAGTCACTGAAATAAAAAAAATTTGCGAATGCCACTTCTGAGGACGTACAATTTCAAAATTCCCTGGGGGCATGCCCCTGGATACCCCTAGGGTAGCACCTTTGGTGCTCACTATTCACTCACTGGCTACCTTCCAAAATTTCCCCTGCCTAGGACAAATCTTAGGGAAACCCTGCAATGCAATGAAACTATGTATTGGAAGGCACCCAGGGGGCTTGGCCACGCAGAAGCATTTACTTTGTCTTAACCTTATCTTGGCTTCTGCTGCACGGTACATTACACTCAATATCTATTAAGACTATTCTAGATCAACTATTTTCATGAGCATAACAATTCACTTCTCCTGAAAACACTGTTCTCAGCTGTTTTACTAACCAGAGGAACATTCTCCTTATCAGGGGGGGAAACCAAAGCTGTGCCAGCCATCGTCTTTGAAATGGACACTCTTGCTTTCTGAAAATGAAGAAAAGAAAAACTATCTTGAAGTGATGACTTAAAGAAAACAATGAACCTATGCTTCTTATTTTATACTGAAGGGTCTGGTTGTTTTAAAGGATAATCAAATTAACCTTTGGTTAGTGTTAAGCTGGAGGTTAAATTTCTTAACTATCCTGCAATACATATAGATTCCATGTTGTAATGCATCTGTTCAGTAATAGATCACAATGATCTACATAACTGAACAGCTGCACAGCAACATAGAATCCATTTGTTTTCTATAATAAAGGAACAAAGTACTACAGTAAAAGCTTTTTTTTTCAACATCTTTCAATATAACTCGAAAGCTAGTCTTTGCCCACTTTGATAAAAAGACTGCATGTTGCTTACTGCCCTGGCCTGCTATTACCTACAATAGCATGTTTAACCGCCTTGAAACAACGACACTAGAAATTACTCACAACTAAAGATAAGTGCAACCATGCTGTAATAAACAAAACAAATATATTTTAGCGCAAAACTTGAAGTGAACAAAACGTATTAGGAGAAAATTGCAATGCCTGTATTTCAAGGGTGCTTGAAGGGTACTTCATAATTTGTCCTTACTCATGATGAAGCACTAGAAAATATGGTTTATTACAACTTGAGAGCATTTGTCCACAATTATCTTAACACATCCAGAACAGAAACAAAATATTTGGCTCTCTCGATAGAGATTAGTTGCTCCCTGAAGTGAATCTTGGCTTTCTTTTGCCACCTGACTTCAGACTCTAGTTTTTCACTAGAAATTCAGCTGGGATATTATCTAAATTAACATTCGTTTGAATCGTCGATGAAATGACCTTTTCCGGATATTTGTGTCTGCCAGGGGCAACAAAAATCTCTGATTACAAAGTCACGCCAAACTTCTTTTCAAAGAAATCTTTTCAAAACCCTGACTTCGAAGCGATAGATCTCTTTAGCATTAATACCTACCACATATCGGCAGTAGTAAAATGTATTCCTCATCATGTTAAAATTTCAGCGAAATCAAATGAAACCAGAATTAATTAGGATTCCATTTGTGACCGTTCTTGACAAAGGAAGACGAACCAACATTTCAGTCAAAAAAATCCATGATGGCTGAAAACTGAATGGGAACATCTTTGTCGAACTTTTCTTAGGAGATTTAGATGAAAAAAATGACCTCGGCAGGCTACAAAAGAAACCGAAACAAAAAAGAAAGCAAGACAATGCGAAGACCCGATAATTTATTCTGTCTCAATGAACCACAAAACAAATACGTCCTCTAGCAGCACAATAGATAAAGAAACAGTAATCTTTCTGTTTTCCTAAAACAAAGCTGGCGTACTAAAGTGTCATATCATGTGGGAGAGATATGACAGCTTGATAACCGAAACGACTATTTTCCGTGGGAACCGAGATATTAAACAGGGCCGGGTTGTTCGAAAGCCGATTAACCCTAACCCAGGATTAAAAGTTAAACGGAGTATTTATTTTTCTTGTGTAAAACCGTTTTTTACTGCTGACGTTTTGTGTAGTTTGAGCTTAGTCAAGTTCAAAACTGAAGGATGAACAGTATAAACAGAAAACCTCATCGAAAAGTTACAAAACTCAAATCAAAATTCTCGCTAATCCTGGGTTAGCTTAATCGGACTTTGAACAACCCAGCCCAGAACCACAAAGTGAAACTGAAAATTGCTTTGTCAAGTAAACAGTGAAACGAACGAAGCGAATCTGTGAACCCAACAAATATAGAACAAAAGCAATGAGAGCAGTTTCATAATCAAAAGTTGTAAAACAGAATCTAAATTACTGCAATAAAGGTAGAATTTACTACAAAATGTGCAGTGTCTCAAACCACTCAAGACCTTTGAGAGCACATGGCAAATCGAAGATTTCTCGTCTGGTCACGTGCTAATTCCGAGTAAGAACCGACAAGGTTCCAAAACAAAAAAGGACTTAAGATCGGGAAATATCGGGTCAAAATCAACAGAGTTGGTTATGGGCTCGGATTCTATTGTTACTTATCCTCACTCACTAACTCACTAACTCACTCACTCACTCACTCACTCAAACAGATAGCATAGTAGCTTGCGCTTCTTTAGGCAGTAAGCTACCAGGTACAAAAATGAAAAAAAGCCATCTGGGGTAATCAATTGACTATTAGTATACAAAATGAAGCAATCTCATTGGTTGCTATGAATAGCAAAGAATTGTGTTTGGTCCACGGAAATCATGCCACTGTCACGCTTCAATCAAGAGGTCGCTTTTCGCTTTCACAGCCAAAGCAGAATTAAACTGCAAACTCCACAAATCTTAAAGAAAATGCTGGAAAAGTCAAGTCCGTTTTTGTCATCAGAGCAGCCGTGTGAGCTGAAAATCTTGGACATTGCCTTGAATATTGCAGGAGTTAAAAAAATACGCTCAACACTGGAGGTCATTTGATTTGAGTTTTGAATGAAAGGAGCATTAGTGATGGTGGAAATTTGCATCTTCTGTGGTTGGAGATTCTCGAATCAGTTTAATACAGTTTAAGAACACCTTAAAACTGTGACACAGTTGGCCATGAGCTGTAGCAAGCAATACTTTGTTCACTGCAGTGCCCTGAATTGGACTGGAAAATTTGCATTGGAAAGTAAGGTTGTGTGTTTATTATAAAAAGCAATGTTTTGATTTTTTAAAACAAATCAATGGCATAAAACAATGGTTTCTTGCCTTAAAGTTGAAACTAAATTTGAATACCAATTTTGTGTTTGGGTTAAGTCTTGCTTGACTGCTGACCGAGACTTCTCCAGTGTTTGTTCTCAATCATTTTCTTGCTCCTTCTCGTATATGTTCAATCCCTTAACATGCCTTTTTTTGGATGTCATCTTTCCCCCAGTCATGTAAATATTATCTAAATTCTCAAAACTTTGTGCCATTTTAAAACACAGGGGGAAAAACTTTGCATTGATGATGTCAATTGTGCGTCTGTCCTCTATTAGATTAGTGGGAACCAATCAAAGTGAGAGAATATTTGGATTATAAATATGTGGAAGTGAAGAATGACCATCGCAGTTAATTTTCCAATTTAAGCAATCGGAAAGAAGAAGCCTGAAAAAATCAGCACTTCATCAGGATTCGACCTGACCTCTGCGATACTGGTGCAATGCTTTACCAACTGAGCTATGAAGCCACACAGTGGAAGCAAGGTCAATTTATTGAGTTCATATCTCCCGTGAGGAGTGACATGATGTGAAGTATACGTGAAATAATTCATATTTGAACTGGGGTTATAGATAGTGAAGAATGACCATGATCGCAGTTAATTTTCCAATTTAAGCAATTGGAAAGAAGAAGCCTGAAAATATCAGGGCTTCAACGGGATTCGAACTAGTGACCTCCGCGATACCGGTGCGATGCTCTACCAACTGAACTATGAAGCCACACATTGGGAGCGAGGTCAATTAATTGAGTTCATATCTTCCGTGAGGAGTGACATGATGTGAAGTATATATGAAATAATTCATATTTGAACTGCAGTTGTAGATGAAAGTGAAGAATGACCATCGCAATTAATTTTTCAATTTAAGCAATTGGAAAGAATTGGTAGAGCATCGCACTGGTATTGCAGAGGTCACGGGTTTAAATCTCGTTGAAGCCCTGATTTTTTTTTTCAGGCTTCTTCTTTCCAATTGCTTAAATTGGAAAATTAACTGCGATGGTCATTCTTCACTTTCATCTACAACCACAGTTCAAATATGAATTATTTCATATATACTTCACATTATATAAATATGTATACTAACTGATAGGTGAATAAAGATGGTGACTGTTGTGCTTGGTAATAAATGTGAAAGGTGAATTAATCTACATGACACAAGCATGGGACAAAGAAAAATCTCATTTTAACTGAGTTCATATGTGACAGGCACCCTGTATACTGCTAGGATAAGCATTGTCGAAGTCATGATGACAGTTAAAATGACCTTACTCTCCATGAGTTCTCGCAGCTCAGTGGATAGAGCACCCGCCCGGTGTTTGGGAGGTCATGGGTTGGATTCCTGTCGGGGACTCAGATTTTTCTTTGTCTCATGCTCGTGTCATGTAGATTAATTCACCTTTCACATTTATACTAACTGTTAGTTAACTACATTTAATCTTCCTAATTTTTATGACTAACACTCTTTTAAACAACCGGACCCAAATGCATTAACCATGAAATACATGTTTAGCACATTTGTCAAAATTTTTCCTCTTTACTTATGGCTCTGGTACTATGTTACAATGTAAAGGTAGATGCCAAAGAAAACTAAGATTATTTTATTGTCTTTGCTTTCCTTTGAAAAAATATATCAGTGGGGCAAATGTGGGCCCAGATGCTGTGGTGGTGGGTATTGATTCAAACAAAGGGAATGTCTCACAATGCCCTTTAATCAATATCTCAGTAAATTGACTAATACTACATGCACTAGCCAAATAGATAAATATTGGTTCAGAGTACCAGACATACATATAATATCCCCAAGAATTAATTTGGAGCATACCTTGTGAGCTTTTCTTTTATCTGCTCTCTGGTTTTGCAAATATATTCGACTAAAATTAGATACTATGACAGGCACTGGTAAAGCTATCACAAGGACACCACTGAGAGAACACAAGCTACCCACAATCTTTCCAGGGGTTGTTTTTGGTACCATGTCACCATATCTGAAAACAGAAAATAAACATAAAAACATTTGCACAAAAATTGGTGCAGTGCAGAGCTTGAGGAGTATAAGTACAATGTACATGTACCTTGAGCATCTCAATGATATAATTATCTTCAGCATTTAAATAATACACAATATAACTTATTTTAAGTTGTACAATTGCAAGTAAGCTTTTTTGTAAGGAAATAATCCTGAACCTGTCTTTATGAAGCTTACATAAGGGTTTTCAAAATAAGTAAGCACTGATGCATTAGTCACTTGCTACTTCAAGAATTTTTTTTCCTGACTTTATTCATACAATTACTAATATATCACTATTACAATATTACAGATAGAGGAATTTACTGTTACCACACACATACTTCAAGAATTTGTGCAGGGTGCATTTTGTCAGAAAGTTGTTTCACAAATGTAATCATAATCTGATCTTTCTGACAAAATACATGAACAGGTGAAAAAGTTGGACTAACAATTTAATAACAATAATAATAATAATAATAATAATAATAATAATAATAATAATAATAATAATAATAATAATAATAATAACAATAATAAAAATAGCACTTAAAAACAACAACACTCGTATGTATAGAATTGCACCAGAATGAACCTTAATGCAGATGTATGTAGATTTTCAAAAATGTTCAGAATCAGAAAACCAACCCAGCCCCACACAGGAGAAGGTAACCAAGTCCAGCATTCTTCTACACCTGTCCACCTTGATCGCAAGCAAATATTCCTCCACCAACTTTACAATTTTCTTCTGCTTCTTTATTTCAATTTGGAATTTCATACCAAAGTGAAACTGTACATGTAGCGTAAACACAACACAAAAAAAATTCAATTGTCATCAATTTATGTCTACAAGAATATAGTGTTTCTCAAAGACATTTAAACAGTGGAAAAATGAAATGACTAAACCTACATCGTCAACATAAAGAAAGAAGGTGTGGTTTATCTGTTAGTTTTCCCAATAACTTGAATATTAAACTACACAGAACACCTGCTTCAGACTTAAGTAAAAAACTTAAGTAAAAAATTGAGAAATTTGTGCCACCTGCAGCCTGAATTTCAAAATGCAACTATGTCTTATTTACTGTATGTATTGGGTTGCTCTTTTTTAACATGTTAAGAAACACAACTTTTCTACCAGGATATTTACAAGGACATGTGTTACAACTTCCCCAGTGGTTTTCAACCTGGCAAGATTTTAGAGAAAGGTTGGGAAAAGTGCCATTATGATAATAAATAAACTTCAGGATGGGTGTCACAAAAACTCAGACCTCAGACCTCGAAAACTCAGAACCTTCAATATTTTTTAAGAAAAATATTTACATTTTTTTGAAAAAGATTTACATTGTAAACTCGTCTCAATTCTTATCATAAAATGCTTTATGGTCATACAATGTTCATAGGCAACTGCCAGAAAAAGCAATATATATTTATCTTCTCCGGTGTCAAGCTGTCGAGTCAATCAAACAGTGAAAACCTAGCAAGGTTTAAAATAGCAGCCGACACTTTGATGACATTTGCTGTTGATATTTTTACCAAAGAAATAGAAAACACAGAGTCACTAAAATGTTGTTCAAATTGAAGTCAGTTTTGTATCCACCAGACGCGACAGCAATAAAGCGGAGAAGGTAAATATCTTGATTCTTTCTGGCTGTTGCCGCCTATGAGCATTGCTTGACCATAAAACATTTTAGGTGATAGGATTGAGGTGAGTTTAAACCTTTTTTCTTTATTATTTCCTGGAGTCTGAGTTTTCGGGATCTGCCTTTGGTTGTAATGAAAACTCAGACCCCGAAAACGCAGACCCCTCATGTATTTTAAAAAAAAAAAAGATTTACATTTTTTTTGAAAAAGATTTACATTGTAAACGGGTGTCATGAAAACTCAGAAAATGTCTCTATTCAAAGGTATAGTCAAAAGCTAAAGTAGTCTCTGACAAAGTCAGGCAAAGATAAAATACAATATGATATCTGTGACATACACCGTGTGAAGCAACATGCCCTAGCTTACTGAACTTGCAATAATTCTAATAAAATAGCTGCGCCCGGCATCACAATATAGAATCGGCAAGTAAGAAATGCATTCAGAGAACATTTCAAACTTTCTTCCTCCAGAGAGCTAATATTAAGAGAACTTTTAAAACTTATCTTGCAAAAGAAATCAGCCTAAAAGCAAAGGATCAGCACATGACCAATTACAGTGGTTCTTGCGCCCAGCTGAAATGCTGAAAAAACTCTTCATACAAAAATTGATTACCATGCAAGCTAAAAGGTGTCAAACTCTGCAAAGTAACCAGCATCTAACAGTGAGAACCATACAGAACTATGATCTCAAAAAATTTGCTAAAGCACTGTCCAACACCTCCCATAATTTCCTCCTAATAACAATAACCATGCTCTTCAGAATGCATGTGAAGCAATCAGAAAGGTCAAGATACCTACAATCCAACTAGGACTCATTCATACTATATTCTTGGGTTGCACCATCACGCAATTAAAAAAAATCAAAAACCATTCAGTCAATAAGCTCAAGAAATTATCATGTTAAAGGATATAGATAATTAAGGCACTTCTCCAAGTTTAGGGTCTGTACGTTTACCCAATCTTCAAATATTTGTCGAAATATTTTGTACAAATTTACAGGGCCCAGTATCGAGGCGCCATGTTGGTGTACCTCCAAGGAACACCCACATGGCAGCCAGAAAATAGTGTAAACATCTGGAACTTACTTTGGCAATCTGGGCTGCTGATTATCTTAAGGTGATTCCTCAGAAATAAACGTTACCGATGAATTTGTTTGAAACTTTCCCTGAATGTTCTCTACCAAGCAATGTTTCGAAAAATATAATAAAAATGATAGGTCACCATTCTCGTTTAAGAGATGTGATGGGCCAATCTTACCTCATTTATGTCTGCACTCGTGCTAATAATGTGCGTTATTCATCAGTCCACGTTACATTTTGCGGTAGCTCTAAACACAGTTTATAAAAGTAATACTCAGGAAAAAACTTGACAGGTAGAAAGTTTCGAGCATATAGAACAATATCATATAACATTTGTGGAAAGATCACACTATTTGAAATGACGTGGACGTAAAGCGTTCGTAGACTCGTTATTTTTGCTGTCATTTGCGTCACAGAGTAACGATTTCGTGCACTCTTTCACCTATATCTTTTTTTCCTTCCAATAAAATTTTTTAGTTTTCTTTTAAATTAATGAGGACAATATGCACACTATTATTATGCAATAAAAAATATAGGTCACCATGCTCGTTTAAAAGAAAACGAACATTTATTTCGCTATCGAGCTAAGCTTGAGAGAAGTTTCTTTCATTGTGTACGTGTACGCGCTAATTTGGCGTGTTAATGACACGAAAATCGTGCGCAGTAGGGATGCGCAATGTAATACTGAGGAATCACCTTAACCGATCAAGCAAACATTTAAATAAGCACTTTTCCTAATACTTTAACTTCAAAAACGGCTAAACAGCCCGAGATAAGTATTTTTTCGATAAACATGTTCATTGCTTCATGTCACGCACCACCATAACTCTGAAATTTAAAACGTGCCTGTTTTTACACGAAGCATGTTCTTGAGCTGAAAAGTTGTTCACAGATATAAATTTCTCTCATGCCTGATGAAGATAATAATTTTGGTGGCCCTTTAGTTTTAGATTTTAGAAAATGATGGCATCAAGTGCAACCCAAGAATAGTACGAGTCATTCATACCATAAACAAGTGGGTTTAAATCTGAGATCTCACACACTTCATTTGTGAAGGTTATTTTCTAGTTCTGTTGTAAATAGCGACTACAAAAATTCAGCCAAGTCACAATTAGTAGTGTTTGCTTGTCCTTCTGCACCATTTTAGTTGCCTATCAAAGGAACAGAAAGCTCCCCAAAGTTGGGTAGCCAAATCCATGCATCTTGCGGTCAGAACTTCATGATAGCCACATATCCATATATGGATAAGACGTTCCATATAATGGATAAGACAATATGGGGAGTGTGCTCTATATGTGGGCTAGCATGAAGTTCTTGCCCATCTTGCTCAGTGCTTTTCAAACCTGAGTTCACTATATCCTCCTCTATTTCCGCCATATTGGCCTCCATCTAGACAACTTCTGGTCACTTCTATTTCTGCTTCTTAATCTTTTAGCATTATTGAACATCTTCTAGTTATATACAGTCACGCTCAAAAGATTCTAGTAATATTTCCCTTACTGTCTTCTTCCAACTAACATAAGTTGTATCTGTACATTTAATATTTTAAGTTAGGTTAATGAAATGGTTTTTCTTGTTTTTCTTGTTATTACCTAATACTGTATTTCTTCCTTTTATTAATTAATTTTTGTCTGTATATTTTTGTAATTTGCTTATTAAGGCATGGCCCGCCTAGAGTAGCCTTTGCTAGTTGCAGGCATGCCCTTTCTGTAAATAGAACTAGACAAAAATAAGTGTATAAGTGATAATAATTAAAAAAAAAGAGAGAGAGAGAGAGAGAGAGATTCGGGAAAGTGACGTATACTACACAACATTGATGTATAATGCATCTATCAATGTTAAGGCAGAGGGGGAGGGGGGGTGGGAAACCCCAGGTATCTGGGGCATTGGACCACTATTGCCTTCTCCACCCTCTGGAATTTGACAAAGAATATGGGTCCCAGGGTAGGGACATTTGCATTTTTTAAGCACAAAGGAATGGGATCAAGTCACATTGTCCCCTGTGCTCGTCTGCGGGCTGACACTGATTTCCGTTTCGTAAATGGTTGATTCCATTTTTAACGGTAAATGTCATTATTAATCACATCTTTCAGAATTGACAATGCTATATCTGCTTTAGATCAGGCCTGGACAAGGTAGAAACTGGTTATAATTTTTTGTTGATGGAGGTTAAATGCACTCACAGTGGTTTGCTCGTGGTTAGCTTTTATTTGTTGTTTGGGACAACTCTATCATTGATAATTTAGGAAAGTCACATTTTATAATTAAATTTTGTGAAAATTGGCTGTGATCAACCTGGTAGTGTGGTGGTATAAGAGGGATGTTAAGGAAAAGAGATTCAGGGTTTGATACTGGGTGGTTATTTAGCAGGGAAAAATTTGTTGATAGTGTCACGAAAACAGCATCCATCCTTCACAAAATGTGCAACTGCTGCACTGACCATCTTGGAATTGAAGTAGCGTGGCTTTCATGGCTTTAGCAAAGCCCTGAAAGACTGATGTTTTTAATAGAGGTAAACACTTGTTTTTATATTTGTACAAAAACAAGTTACTTCTCACTACACTTGGGGATATTTGATCTGATTTGACCAATTCAAGTTTTGGGGCCCCACAGTGGGGATTTTCATCAAAACTTCTTCTGAAAAGTCAAATGCCCCACATATGCCCGGGGTCCCCTCCCTTAGGCTTAACATTAACAGATGCATAACATTTGAACTTGATGTTTCCCGGACAAAATTGATTTATGTTATTTTCCAGTTTGTATTATTATGCATAATTATAGTAATTAATTCAACATAACATTGATGGATTCATGTTCAAAATTTTGTCCATAAAAAAGCCGCATACTTATTGGATAAAGACAACGATAGCAAAACCAGCTAATTCTCAAATATTGAAATTTGTTCTGTTTTTGAACACGACTTGTCCTCATAATCAATTATAGTGGTGGTGAATGGTAAACGTGATACTTGGTGAGAAGGCAAAAGTAGGGGTTTTCTTTGTGAGCCAGAGACATTTTGACTTATTTAGTTGCAAGACCAAGACTTCATTGAAGTTTTCTAAATGCGAGCTTAAGACATTCAGGTTCTAAGACATTCAGATGTCATTTAAGCAAACCGCTATATAAAAAAAACAAACAAAAGAGAGCTTTAAGACTTTCACAAAGCTGTTGAGACAGCCTTGTGAAAAAAATCAAGAGACCAAGATGCACATCACCACTAAAAAACCAGACTGCAAGACCTCTTAAATTTGCCGAAAATTTTGAAAGACCCATGATTTTTGAAGGGCCTAATTATAGTTATTCTCATAATTTTAAGGCCAAATGAAATGAATTTACTTATAATTCTGTGTATACAAGTAATATCAAAATGATATCAAGCAAGATATTTTGGTTATGTATCTAGTTAGTTGTAATAACATACAGTGTCACATATTAAAGAAACAAATAAAATCTCTAGCGGAATTCGAGTCCCCTGATAAACATTTAACAGCCTTAAGTGAAAAGAAATGAAAGCCACTCATTTTTGCCTATTCCTTTCAAGAGCCATAACTCCATAACTCCATACAGTCATTCAGGACATTAGGTTTTCCTGCCAGCAATTATCTGTTCATTTTCAGTTGTGCAATGGGGACAAGGACCCAAGCAAGGCGATTGCCAACTAAATTACAAAAATGTAAACTAGTAATTGCCCAGAGTAAGCAACCTTTGAGAGCTGCATCTCCAATGAGCAAGCTAGAATTCCTTTTTCCAAAACCCTGTGTTTGTTTACTTTTGTGCACCAAGACATTGCAGAGAACATGGCAAAGTTCTAGTATTCACATGGCTTGGGTTTGACACTCAAATGGAATTAACATTTCTATCATCTTTGAATTTCCAACATTGTAATCTGGGTTTTTTTGTCCGCTTAAATTTGTCATAATATATTTTGCTATTTATCCTGAGATCTCTCACAGATGAGATCATTAAAAATACTTGACATAACAAAATTTATTAACAAATACCATAACATTTTATTCAAATATTACAAGTCAGATGGAAATATAGCGATAATTTCTCACAAACCCTGAGCATAACAAATATCCCTTATGAATCTAGAGGAAACCGAAACTTTCATTTAGGCTTCACCATGAAATAACTTGTTTGCAGTATGTTCTTCTTAAAAGTTTAAGCATTCATAGAAAATTTGACTGGATTTCAAAATATACAGTGTACATGTACATGTAGGTACCATATTCTAAATTTGATATTCAGTTTAGTGCAAATCACACATTTAAATAATAAATAAGTACTACAGGAGAGCTTCAACATTTTGCGGATTAACAGAAAGCCAAATAAGTATGACTTGCATACCTATATTTTCAGTATGTTTGAAACAGTCACAAAAAAATTGAAGAGCACCACAATGCATGCTTTAAAAATTAATGATTGATAAAATGGGTCGAGTCTTTTAATATAAATACAATTATTTTACAGACTATTTAAAAGACATGGTTACTTGGCCAAAAAAAACAATTTTACACATGTAAGGAATCAACATAAGAAATGAGAGAGTTATTCTTCCCAAGGAGTGATGCCACTTCCATCAGCATATAATTTTAAAGTAAACACAAGAGATAGCAAAATATCTCACTTTTGCAACATGGTAATAACAAAAAACTCTCAAAAATATAAAATATTAATAAGGGTAAATTGTCCACTGCTGCATATCAAATGACATAAAAAAAACAGTCGGATACTCAGAGGGATCAGAGGAGCTGGAAAATGCAAACTTAGGAACAAAGTCAAACTTAATGCCCTGATGAGCAACGTAAACAGAAGTAACCATTCAAGCATGATGATGATGACTAAAAAGGCTCTAATTAAACAAATTTCCTTTATACTTGTGGTATAAAACTACATGCTCTACTGACTCTTAACAGGAGGATAATTGCTGAGTAAGAGACAGTTTGATATTATATCTTTAATATTTCACTCAACTGAGCCATTTTCTGTCCTGAAACTCTTCGTTTAAAGCAAATGCCCTTTTGTTAATAGATTTTTGTTTACTAGCTATCAACTGTGTAAACCAGAACAATTCCTCATTAAACTGCACATTTTCATTTTTAAGTCTAAACAAATTCCACCAGCTGTTAAATTTCTCCCAGTAAATTTTCTTTCAATTCCTTATTAATTTACCACACACAGAGAGAGCATCTTATCATTCTTAAGCATTTATGCAACAAGCACTGTGTACACAAAACTGCAACATTTGCACTTGGTTCAAAGCTAAACTCACATCCAACCATTATAGGAAGCAAGCTCACCAACAGTTAGGAACTGTAAGAGGGTAAAAACTGAATTTTTAAAGGCGCAACAGCAAGAATGCTATTAGCTGTGCTTTCTTAAATGGAACAGCATTCACAAATTCCAAATGCCAATTGTCTTATAAACTGTTCCTTTTCAAGTTATGTGGGCAAAAAACTTGATCATTTCTTGCATTCTAAGTGTAAATAGGGACCTTCAAATTACCTAGGTAGCATTCAGTCAAGTAGAGAGACATAAAACATGCATAATGTATTTATTTCAGCCAAATAATCATATTTTAGATGCAAGCAGTCGACTTTATATTTAGCTAGAAGAGACTTGATGTTGCAAGTTGAGTTTGAAAAATTGCACTTATGTTAATACAATATCACAGTTAAACGTAAGCTCGACTCATTATTAGCCGACTGATCTACAACTTATCTCAAAAAAGACCACAAACAAAATAAGCCATGGCGCTACTAGCTTCGAAAGTGATCCTAATTCACCAGCATTTCACATGAACCTGTAACAGACACTTTTTTTATTACATAACCAGCAAATTAAATGTAAAGGTTTAAGAAATTTTAGCCAATATTTAACTTTTATTTCAAGCAATTTTCCTCTCTGCTCCCCAGAAAAAAGGTGGCGAGGTATAAGACCAGGTAATGACACTAAAACGGAGACAAGTCAAGACTGATGTTGTACACTGTACCATTTGGTTGAGCTCGCACGTTCATCAATAAGATATGGTTGAAAAACAACACGAAGTAAACATATACACATTCACATCAAAATATTTTGGTTTTACAGACAAATCAAGCTTCGTTCGTATTTGAAAGCTAGGGTATCACCAAAAGCAGAATTACAGACGGATACAGAGGCATGGAAGTCGATAAATTACACGGCCTGTCTGTTGTCTTAACGCTTCATCGGACTAATCTGTAACAACTAAGCTTCTTGATAACTTCACTTCGATAAACTTCCTGATGTGTCAACTGGTGTGCCATACCAGAAAAAATACCGGAAACATTCCCTAGACTCGACTGGCTACAAATTGAGAATACCACAGAAGAATTATCCCCGCGTTAACATAACAATAAAAATGCATGTTCACAACAAACTTGCATGTAATTTGTTCAAGGATTATCTATGTTAACATAGCAGTAGAATTGTACTTACCCTAATGTGGTCATTGTGACAATCGTGTACCAGAAACTCGCTGGAATACTCGTGAATTTCGTGTCTTTGACTCCTTTTTCCACATAGTACATAACAGTGGCGAAAATTATCACCGCCATTGACAGCGAAAACAACAGAAAGCCGAGTTCTGAGGCGCAACTCTTCAGTGTATAACCCAGGATTCGAAGCCCTCTTGAGTGTCTTGAAAATTTGAATATTCTGAAGATCCTAAATACTCTCAGGGTCACAAATGCGCCACTTATAGAATTATCTGTCATAAAGAGTCCTACATAGTAAGGTAATATAGCTACCACATCTATTACGCTCATTAGATCTCGAGCGAACTTGAAGCGGTTTGGAGCTGCGTACAAGCGCGCTATGTACTCAACAGTAAATACTACAACACAAGCTGTTTCCATCGAGAAGAAGATTCGTTCATTGACTTTGCCGAAGGTTCCTCCTTCTGTTGGAAGTGTTTCCACCACAGTGCTGATCACACTAACAGCAATAAAGAAACCAGTGATGTAATATGCCAAAGTGGCAGGCCGCGAGCTTTGCGGATTTTGAAAAGCAGTCCACATCTTCTCGCGAATTGTCGAATCTGTGTTTTCCTCGCCATTCTGAGAACCATCCTCCAGTTTGTCGGGTTCAAAAATTCGTTCTTCGCATTCTTTCTTCCTTTCGCGAAAATCTTCCCAACAGCAATCGTGCACGACATCTTCAGATATACCGAAGAAGCAAAGTTCGTCTTCAAAGGAAGACACGCATTCTCCCCGCGGGTAGTGCAGCTTTCCATTGCGATAATAATTTAAGACATGGCGGAATAAGTCCGGATCTCGATCGAAGAAGTATTCTTTTGTTTCCGAATCGAAAAAATAGTCCTTTTCGTCACTTCCAAGTAGAGTTTCCGGGAATCGCGCCAATGTATTTTGCCATGTTTCAAACCGCCTCCCACTAACATTGATGGTGACTCGCTCGTCGTTTTTTTGTGATTCTGGCGGAGGTGGCATCGGAGACGTTGCTAAAGGAACCCATCCGACAGCGGCCGCCCTCGCAAACGGCAGCCATGCTCCTACATCGGTAGCCATGATTGATTACGACGGCCTTACATCGAAGGAAGTGATCCAAGCTCACTTGTAAGTCGCGCATCTACTCCGAGCTTGAGAGACAGGTGTAAAAGGTTGTCGCTCTGCTGACAAACAACCAGTTTAATTTATGCCAGCGCATGCATCCACGGATCGATTGAGACATCGATATGTTTGTACCATTTGTTCGAGAGCTGCCTCCACGATTATCCACCCGGGAAGCGCTTTACTGGCATATGAATGATAATTTCGATCAAGCGCTTGATTTCTGGGATGTTTCGAAATGTAGAAACAAATCGCCTTTGAAATCAATCAAATGTTTCATCGCTCCGGGCACAAATTGGTGTAGAGTATTGAGAACCAAGGACCGTGAAACTACTCTTAATCCACAGCTTTTGTTTAAGAGTGAAGTACATAAAGCATTAAATTGAAACAGCTTAAGCGTTGCCAGCCTCAGTATTCTTTTTACCTTAGTCTTAAAAAGACAAAGCAAAACACGCTTAAAGCGACGTTTTTCATTACAAACTGATTGATGCAATACTAAATTCTTCTTATGGTTTTCGCATGAGGGAAACCTAATTGCAAAGGATATTGTTAATTAGCATTGGATTAAACAAATTTAAACTCAGTAGCCAATGAATTTCGAGAAAGATGACTGTCTGATTGATAGTTTATCAAACACCAACAGGGCATCTATTGTTCGCCTGTCATGCCTTCGCGCCAAATTTGCAAACGGTGCAAGCGAAAAATAATATTCCTTCTTTCTCCTTTACTTCGTTTCGGGAGTCATTTCCCGTAAAAAAGATGTTTGTCATCATTTTAAATATACCAGAAAAATTTTTTTCGGGTAATAACTTAATAAGAAATTCGTAAATGGCAAGAAACAAATGACCGCTTTTGAGTTGTTTGGGTTCATTTTCGCCTTGCAAGACGCCGTCCTGGTTTATAGTGCTTAATAAATAATGGAAAAACATCCAAGCAGAAGGATGTCGTCGTCGATGAATTTAAAAATAAAGAAAGTTCTACATGTAAAAATTGTATATCGAATTCTTCCTTTCGCTAATCCAAACCCAGGCCTTCGTGAATTACCAGAACCTAGAAGCTCCAAGGAAGCACATACAACATAACATTTTAGTGGTCACAGTATACTTTTAGATTTATGTCTTGCAGTTTGTAAAAATGAGCCTTGTGTATTGGTTTTAATTACCAGGTTTTTTTTCCTTGCGTCATTTGATGTACTTTTTCCTATGTGATAAAATTTTGAAGAAAACTTTAAATCTTATAACGGTTTGAATAAACAACGTGCTGGAACGGCGACAGTAATTGTCTGGGGCAACTTACATAACATGTTGTCTATTGCTGACAACTCACTAGCCTGCTACCAAAGCAAACGCCACGGCGGCAGCTTGTTCAGTTCCATTAATCAACGACGGGAATAAATTGACTTTGCAAATAAGAACTTTTAAAATTCAGTGTAGTATTCATGGAAAAAAAAACGTCATCAGGTTGTTTTAGTAGTGAGATCTATTTGTATACCGCTGGGTTTGAACATAAGTATGTTGAACATATTTTAATGTTACCGTGAACAGAAAACACATCGTTAAGCTTTTTAAAAGGTTTTTTAAAAGTCGTTTACTGAAAAACGTTCTGTTGACATTTCTGGATTGCTGGGAAGTGTTGGGATGGATTCTTAGATTGCAAATTTGATTGGCTTCATTAAAAAAAAGGTGGACAAAGTTGTCCGAAAATTCAGTTGTCATCTACAGGCTCGGTTTCGTACGAGAATAAGTAAAGTAAGGAAGTAAGTAAGAATGGCTGGAGATCACCCGTTTCGACATTTAGGCTTTAATCTTTATTGTTCATCAGCGTTTTACCCGAACTCGCCACTCCAGTGACCTGTTACTGCCGATAAAGGTTTTGCAACAAAGCGAACATTTTAAATCATATTGACAGACACATTGTTTGATTCAGATAGGCATGCGCTCAGCGACCAACTTTCTCAATGACAAGAGGTTTCAAAGCACAAGACTCAACTGATGGCGATTGCTACAAAGAGACAAGGAGTAATCGGTTTTGTAATTAAGCCATAACAAAGCCTTTTGTGGCGAGGGGCCTAAAATAATTCAAAAGCAACCTTATGCAGACAAATATTCGGAGCCTTATCGCAGCAATGACACAAAATAAGCGATGCCATTATTTTCCAAAAGTTTGTGTTGCGTTCCTTTTTGTTATTCATCGCTCATTCCGTTTTTAGTTGATCCCTTCTTGTTATTTCTTATATTTGATCTGGACTTGAAAAGTTATTTTATTCCTGATGTAGTAGTTTAGTCTCCTGAATATATAATATCCATGATCTCCTGTACCAGTACTAGTTTAAAACAATCGTGACAGAGCAGCTGCAAGAAGCAGAAGTCAATTTACATGAGAGCTTCCATTGTAAGTTTCCATTACTTTACACATGCGTTCGGTTATTTGTCATTTGATTAGTTAAACCTCTTCGTTTTAGATGTTGTCTATCTGTTAAAAATTTTTAATGTAAATTTTGGCTACCTAGTTAACTTAAGTTAAGACCATACATACTTCCCCTCAATGACACGTACCCAAAATTAAGAATGATCAATAGACCAGTAGGATTAAAATTAGCTGAAAGATTCGCCGGATCATAAAACAGGAATATCCAATTCACTGGGCGTAAAACCTATTGAGCTAGTCATTACACAAGGGCGTTTTAAGATCGTTGCTCCAAACCGATTTCACTCAATAACTTTCTCACTAATGTACAGTATTTTTTATATTCTGTATTACCACTTAACAGCTCGCCTAAGGAAAAATTTTGAGCAATATGTTGATGATGAACATCAATCAAAAGATGAGAAAAACACTAATCCATCAGCTTAGAGTCAGGTGATAGAACCGCTGAGTACCCAAACATGATCAGGAAAACTACTCAGTTTGTGAACAACTCGGAAAAAAGACGTGATGAATACTCAAATAGTATTGAAGGCTCATAGAAGAAATTTATGACGTTTTTAATTTGATATGCAAGTCAGTATGGCATAATAAAATGTAAAATCGTAGGTTTCAAAATAATCTGCGGTTTTCAACTTGCCCAAGAAGATCCCTCGAAAGAATAACTCAGTGAATTAAGTTAACGGACATAACAAGTACAATCTGTCATTCAGATCAGTATCAGTGCATGAAGTAAATGTGAGCAGCTCGACTCATTATCTCAATGTTCTGTCAATGTTGGCAAACTTGTCTGGCTAAAATACCGAATTTCTTGCCTTCTGGTTCCTTGCATGACGTCAGAATGACGATAAGCGTGGGTGTGGATGGCTTGTTGTAAATTAAAACACGCAAAGTGTGTGGTTTTTAATTGGGTTCTTGGCTTATCGCGTGCACTTCACATTAGAGAAAATTAAACCGAATAGCGAAGCGCGCGAAGTCTAAAAATAGAATGCAAATCACTTAATTCCCCGCGAGACTCAGTCGACATAAGCTTGTTCCGAGGAAAATACAGGGAATATAAGCGAAATTTTTGTTTCACAAGTGTTTAAGGAACACCGGCTTTTGCTCTTAAAGAAATCTTCAAAATCATCCACCATTCCAGTTTGTTTGTCTGAGTCTTGTCTGGGTCATGACGTCACTCGCGCGCTTCGCTATTGAAGACCCATTCCGTCTTCTGAATATTTTAAGACAATAAAGATAATTCCCCGCATGAGCAACATTCGTGACCACGCGAAGAATGTTGATAAAATGGGGAATTTAAAATTACAACCAGTACCAGAAGGATCCGGTAACAAGCCAAGGAAAAAAGCTCTGCGCTTTTAATTTGTCCCGCACTGTGGATGCCCGGGGGGGGTACTCCCTTATATGGGTTCTATAGGTATGTGCGGCCCCAAAGGGTATGGTTTTTCAGCCGTTTTGGTCATAAATAGGGTATCGATTTTGTTTACGGTAATTTAATATTGGTCTGAACTGGGGATTCAATTATAACGCAGATCTGAAACAGGATTTTGATGTAAGGTTCAGGTCATAAATAGGGTTTCGAATTTTTGGTCAGGTCAGAAAAAGGGGAGGGAATATCGCAGATTTTGGTCGTTAATAGTGTGAGGGTTTTGCGAAGCGGGCCGCACACCCCCACCTAATTTTTCTTGGAGTGCACCCCCCCCCCCCCAACCCGGGTGTGGTTGGAACGGGAAAAACGCGGTCATAAATAATACACGCGATAAAACTCTGCGAGGAAAGATAGTTTTCCTTGAAAGACGTTGACTGCTAGGAAAAGAAATTTTTAAAGAAGTAAGAAAATAGACAGTCTTGCATATGAGTGTTGATCTAAATCAGTCAGTTTTACCGAAGTTATCGCTGGAGATACACAACAGCAAATTTACGTTCGTCATCACTATCCTATAGCTTATAAAAAAAAATGGGCAGCTTGTGAGCAGATGTGAAACTACCTGATCCTTTTGTTCTACTTTTAAGAAGATCTTTTTCTTTTTGCTTGTTTTATCAACAATAATATTTGATGAAAAATGATGGAATGCGAAACGTCTCGTGGCTAAAAGGCAAAACTATAATCTTCCAGTGCTAATATTTTGATCCAACATTACCCAACACCTTTGGATGAAAATGTTGAAATCTTTAGATCGTCTTGTTTGTACAGTGTTGCATGAAAGCGTAGGAAGGAAGCCAAAATTTCGGGTTTGGGGAGAGAGAGAGGCCCCCTTCTTATTTTGGGTGAAAAAAGAAGAAATGACTGAAGGAAGAAAAGCCAGATGCCCTCCTTAGCTCAAAGTCTGTATCCGCCACTGGATTGGTCAGGTGATTACTAAACTACTGTTCACCTCCACTTCGGTGAATAATTGTTATTTATAATTATTTCAAACTGTCAAATAAATCGTACCAAGAGCGCAATTTAGGAAGACATTTAAACTGAGATTTTGAGTACAAAATAAAACATGTAGACGATACCTGACTCCTTCGACTCTGTCCGAGTCAGTGTTCTATAACAAAAAAGTTAAGACAGTTAAAAACTGACGCAGCATAAAATACTCATTGGCTTCTAATCCGTACAATTATTAGTACAATTATTAAAGCTTAACTGGACTCCATCCCTGGCCATTGAAGCTTAAATAATCCTTTTATTAGTTTTAACAATCTCCATCCCTTCCTGTTAGTCACCTGTTTGTCGTGGCACATTACAAAAAACGAGCCTCATAAAAATGTTTGAGCATCAATAAAACGTGTTCAATATAGCTTTAAAATGTTATTCACTTTTTTATTTCTCGATAAGCTTATTTATTTTGCTGACCTTCAGTTCTTTGCTGTACAGGTGTCTCCTCGACTGTGGATCGATGCGCCGGCACGTGGTTCCTGCAAGTAAATTCTTCTTCAGATTTTCCGGTCAGTTTACGTTCCAGCCGAATAAAAACACTGAACAACAGCTGAATATCTCCTAGTAACGAAGAAGGATTCACATGTAGAGATCAAATCAATTAAAGATCTTGTTTAATTTACGTTGAAGTTTCATCCTACCTAAGCTTTTCGTTCTGCTCGAGAAGAAAGTGTTCTCTGAAAAGCTTACTGATTTCCACTTCATCCTCAAATGTGTCTGGGTGCTTCCAAAGGACTACATAAACTGTAAAACCACGTTGAAAACTGTTGGAGAAATTAGGCAAATATATCTTTGTTTGTCGACGGCACTACCGAATTCCGGCAGCCGCCTGACTATTTTTTCGCGCCATTTTTGAATTGACGCAACTTGGACGAGGGATAGGGACAGAACAGTGGATCAATAGTTTTCGGTCCAGATCTTACGCATGTTTTTCCTTCTCCCACAGATAACGAAACTGTTATCAGTTTTAGCTGAAATGACTGATAGCACTCACAGACTTAGCATGATTTACATTTTGTAAAGAGAAAGAAAATCAAAACTGGAACCCTTCTCCTCACCCTCTTTGCCCCCAAAACCTTTTTTTTTAGCAGAAAATGACGATTTCAAAACAACAAAACAATTACTTTGAGGCAAAACTATGCTTCTACAATCATTTATCCAGCACATGTGCTTTTATTCTGCGGAGATCTGTTACTAACTGCACAAAACATTTGAAAATCCAACCCATTTCACTTATGTAACTTAACTGAGTTTTGATCATAGCAACTCCCTCTCCTAAAATGGTCTGGAAATTGGTCAACAGAACTTTTTAGCAGAAAACAAAGCCGTCCCCTAAACTGCCAAATATTCTAATTGGCAAATTACTTCTCTGCCACACAATTTAGACTGCATCAACTGAAAAAAAAAGGTCAATGTCTTCCGACAACTGACAAAGAACCCATTGTTCCCTCCTAACCCCCTCTTTAAACGTTAGAAAAACAGGGCGACTGAATCAATAGGGTCACACTGACTAGACAAGTTTATTAAACAACAGCTTTGCAAATAGTTCACAGATATTTTATGCCATTAGGTGCATCAATGAAAAATGTTCATAAAACCACATACCTCTTAGCCTAGCCTGTTTACAAACACACATAATAAAGGACTCTTCTGGTGCTAAATAAATAGTATCTAACTGATCAGTCTCTGAATACTTTTGTTTCTCCACCGCAGACAAGTGCATAACTTAGTATTTGTCTAATTTTTTCCTCTCTCTAACTTTGGGATTTATCTCATCGAATTCAGATAAATAATTCACAAGCTATGCTCTCCATATCAGTAACATATCTAGTTGATGTCGCGTCTTTAACAATACCCCATTAAAATAAAAGCATGGATACATCTAGAGGCTAAAAAAACTTGTAAAAAATTGGGCTTTTTGAGAAATATGGTGTCGTATGGATCATAATATGAAATATTGAAATGACTTTGGAAAAAGAGCAAAATGATTAAGTACAGATAATCACGCTGTTTATTAATGTATACTTATTTTAAAGCTAGCAGAAGAAATTTAAGTCAGTAATAGACCATGGCGTTTACATCATTGTTGAAGTAAATTATATCAGCACATTAACTGTCTACAGCTGGTAGGTCATACAGGAATACTGCACTTTTTAATCTTTGGATTAGCCAGATCAGATTGTTTTACCCTTTCAATTTCCAGTAGTGATCAAAAGCTAATTTCTCCTCACGAAATTGATCAGCACAGTACAGCAAATTGCACATTCTCAGGTGATCAATGACAAGAGTAAATATCATCACATATCGCCTTAGTAAAACATGAAATGAATTTTGGCATAGTAAGGAGAAATTCTATTTTGATCTACCAACTTACAGGTAATAAATTAACCGGTTATTTTACTGAGTTGATGGAACTTGTCCGTTAATAACGTGAATAGTGGCAGTTGGAGGAACTGACATCCCGGCTGGACTTGATGGTTCATGCTTCTTTAGGAACTTTATAGCCTGGACTTTCTTTTCTGCTTTTCCTTTAGGGCTCTCGAACACCAGCTACGAAACAACAAGATATACCATTACCAAAATGAACTTATACGAAATATTTATACCTCCAAAACTGAATAATATGACTTAAAGTTTTCAATCGGAGACACCCTAAAACTGTCCTGAAATGATCCAAAAGTTTAATTTGAGAGCAAATTTCAGATTTTTGAGACGCTTGCTGCAGCTGCTCGCGCGCGAAACACAAACAACAAGCTCACCTCTCCAACTCCAGAAACGGCTCCAACATCCGGTACATAATTTCCTTCGGGAATGGCCAAACTAACTATCTGAGCTGCCTGGCCATGTGTGCTAGCAACTGTAATTTCTGTCGGGTTTTCTGCAGGAAATTGGTGGTGGACTTTTGGCACAACGGCGGCGTTCACTGGAACCGCTGCAACTTCGTTCCATGAATGTCCATGAGGAAACGAATATGGCGAAGGCTGCAAATAAGAATTCCCCACCACTGCTGTCGTCGTGTAGATCGGCTGAGAAGCTGAATGGGAAGGCTGGGGATATGGAGTTTGGGATTGGTAATGCATCTGTGGAGAATATGCTGGCACTAAAACGAAGTGCGGTTGTTGATTCATGGCGTAGTACATGCTTCCATCTGATGTCGAAAATGCATAATAGCTGCCATGGCCTGAGCTCTCATTCACATCTTGTCGATGATAGTAGTATTTTCCAAAATTTCGCTTGCTCTTTCTGCGGACCGCTTTTCCAATGTTTAAACTTTTTCCCTCAAATTCAAGGCTATCTTGGTCGCGAACTTTGTCGGCTATTTCTTGAGATTCGAATGTGATGAAAGCATATCCCTTGCTAAACCCGTTGCGATCTCGCACGACTTTGCTTTCCTTGACAGTGCCGAATCTTTCGAAATAAGCTCTCAGCTCGTTTTCAGTAGTTTCTGGGGAAAACCCCTTGACAAAAATTCGCTTTCCAATATCTATGTCACCCATAATGTCGCTTTGAAGAAAGATTTAACAGGTACAAATAAAACTTACAGTTGAGCCAACGACGGAAAATAAAAGTAGCGTCAAAAGCGTGCTTAGGGCGTTCACTCTCTTTGCATCTTGGGAAATCGATCACGTGGCATATCCTGGAGCAAATTGTCAGCTCTCGCTTTTTTCTTGCATTTTTTGAAGAATTCGTAAAGAAAACTTATCAACTTGAAACTGCATTCTAAGCAGAAAAGTTGTTCTTGGACAGTAATATTCTGGTTGCGTAATCATCGGTCGCGGAGACACCAAGCCTGATATGTTCGCTGCATTTTTGAGTTATTTTTTTTGTAAAAAAAAATACCTCTTAGTCGACACGTCAAGTAAGTTGTGGACGGGTCAATGGATCAGTGAGTGAGTGAGTGAGTGAGTAAGTGAGTGAGAGATGTATTTATGTCACACCAATCAGATCGGGTCTACTATAAACAGCCAATCAAATTTCTTGTTTTAAAGGTAAATGGTATATGAGATGATTTGATCCCGATACAGTTCAGAACGGCCATATTTATTCTTCTATAAAAGAGGAGGAAGTATTCATATATTGGGTTTACTTCGGCAAATTCGGTGGGTTAGGTTGAGGATTTTAGTTATGGACGACATGAGCCTTGAGGTTTGAAACAGTGCGTGAGCTAGTTGTATGCAAATGAACGAGATGTTATTTTTAGTTACAAAGGTAACTTGATATTTTTGTTTTTCACAAGGAGTAAATTCAATTAGACGTCACGCATCGTTGCTTCTAGTTCTTAGTTTTTAGGGGAGACAAGACTATTTTGATTCGAAAGAGTTCGAACGTTTACAATAGGTACAGGTAACGATTGTTTTGTTCTTGTTGCATGCAAATATAGACAGATATTTTTATTTTTTAGTTACAAACAGTAATTTGACACTTTTGTTTTTCACAAGGGAGTAAATTCAATTAGAGCTAACCAATCGTCAGCACCTGTTCCGACGAGATGCTTGCTATTTTAGTTACAAATGGTAACTTGACACTTTTGTTTTTCGTGTCAAAGAAAATCGTTCGCACGAGATGTTTGCTATTTTTAGTTATAAGTGGTAACTTGACACTTCTATTTTTGCTATGGGAATAAATTCAATGGGAGCTTACAAATTGTCGGCTTTTGTTTCCAGGATATTAAACAAAAAAGAAGCTTTCATTTCTAAACTGTTTTTACGTCTCTGCAGTAGCAGTTTATAGCTTTATTTGATGATATTCATTTCAGTTCGATATTTTTTGAAGACTGCGTGGCGTCAAGTTAAAGTGCAAAATCAGACTTTCTTTGTATCAGAAAGTTTTTTTCTTTCTTTCTTTCTTTCTATTTTCGGTGAAGTAGTGTTGTTTTATAAAAAGGGTAAACTTACGACTCGTATAAAATGCGAAAAGTTCTCTTAACGGCTTGAGTATTTTTGAGCAAAAATTCCTCTTGGGGTTGAAAGGGCTATGAGATCGGTGAGTGATGGGAAGTTATGCATGTGCGCATGTCACACCAATCACAGGGTGGGTTGTAACAAAAAACGAATCAAATTGCCTGTTAGAAAATAAGATCATATCTATAGTAATTTGGAGACGTGTCAGGTTACTGTAATTTGTTTAGTAAAACATTTTACATGTCATCGATTCAGAATTCTGCTATCTCTGAAACCTTTCAGTTCACAAAAAAATAACTCTTGCACGCCTTGCGTGCCTATGTTTAGTTTGCGATGACATTTAAAAGGAGTATATTAAGGTGGCCGAACACAGTTTTCAAGTGCCTGTGCCTAATTCACCATAACTTTTAAACTATTTATGCTTTGGCGCCCATTTTTTGCAAGAGTCAAGGTTAACCACGGAAATATTTGTTCTCGCATTTTGACTAGGGTGTGCGCTGTTGCCATGGCAACGGGGCTGGTTGAAAACAAGGCTTAAATAATGGTTTTTGTTTATTTAAAAAAAATCCAGTCGTTAGATTATTTTCATATTTTGCACACTAAGAATTGACATTAAAACCCTTCTGTCAACATGGTTCTAATAAAATTTTGACATAGGCGATTTTCGTAATTCGTCGTTAATCGTTTTCTGTATTATTAAAAATTTCCTACGTCAAAATTCAGATTTTTTTCGATAGATCATTCACGTGGTCTCTGATCTATTTTTCTGCCAAATTTCTTGAAATTCTAACGACTGGATCGTTAGAAATCGGCAGCTTTCTGCTAAAGCAATCGGTCTCAATCTTTCAAGCAACTGCGCATGCGTTGCATTTAACTGGGTTCTTTCGGCAACAAACAAAAGCTAAAAATTACTTGGTTCTTTGCATCGTTACCTTTTCTAACATATCTTTGTAATAAGACTAAAGCCATCAATACACTGCGTTCAATTATAGAGAAAAATAACACAGATAGTGCGGGTGTTGAGTAAATAAAATGACCGCTCTATTGACGGCATGTTAGTTCCTTGTGCACGTGCTGCAAAAGCACGCGCGAAAACTGTGTTCGGCCACCTTAAATGGTTTCCTATATGCTGCGCAGTAACATCTGCCATTCTATAAAGCGGTCAGCCCAGCAACACATGCGGACGATAATTTGAGATCCCCCTCCCCCCCAAAGCCAACCTGCTCATACGAACTCGATCGTGAAACCCCTGAAACCAAGATTGGAAACCAGCAGGTACATTGATAATTTACATTCTTTCTGTCAACCTAGAGTTGAATACTTAATGAGCCTGCTTCAATCTCAATCTGTACAATTTTTTAATAGCGACTATATGGGCGTTTAATAGTATGTCGCGGTTTTAAACTGCCTGATATTTTGTCTGCGCTTAGTTTTGTTCTTGTATATCAAATCTAAAAAATGAACTTGCGTAATAAATGTTATTCCATTATTTAGAGGTTATGGATCTTTTTTTTGGAGACCATTCCAGAAACCGTGCTAAGACGTGAATACCGCTCAATTGACTTCACGGCAAGGGGCCCGTAAAATTTGTTCAATTTAGAAAACCAACTCTAATAATTCCTGCTGACTGTATGTAAAGATGTTTAAAGTAATTTACGTATCTTGTATTCTTCCTCACCAAATTAACTTACTAGAATGCTCCAAGAAAATTTAACAAGAGAAACATGGTCGACAAAATACCAAAATAATGTATAAACTGTTTAGTTCCAATAAAATTACTGTGTGCTGAGAAAGAAGCTGAAGTAAACATGAAATATTAAAGCTAATAAGCATTCATTTTTATTTTTGTGAATTACAACAAAGGAAATTCGCGTCGCTGAAAAGCTGTTAGATTTCTTGTCGTGAGTTTAACCTGCTAACGAGAGACTGTTTCGAATTCTTTTCGATTTGAAGATCAAGTACATGGTCCTACTTGAAATATACTTGCATGCTGTCCGAGGCAATAAGACGCCAATACTTAAAGGAAAAGATTGTGTGGTACATATTGACCAAAAATTCTACAATTTGAGCTTTTATGTAAAGACTATAGGAATATAGCAAAGAAATCAAGGAGAACTGGGTTGCGAAGACTGAACAAGCAACGAAAATACACAAGGATAGAAATGTAAGTATGTGAACCTAATTAACAAAAGGAAAAGAAATAATTGTTAAGTATTAGATTGCAATCCACTGCATCTCGTCAGTACCACTTTCATTGTATATAAACGAAGGCTGCTACTTTCCTCTTTTTGATACTAACAGATTAAAATTATGGCTCTTTGTAATATCCTGTTCAGTTCAAACTGAACGAATGGTATATTGTTATTGAATATACGTCGGTGCAACTCCGTAACAATCGTTCGTTTTTTTCTTTATATTGTAAATAATTTATTCCTTCTCTCTCTCGTTTTGTCTTTCTTGAAGGCCTCTGAATACATCCTCTATTAACCGTACCATGAATACATATAGAAAGCGCTCAACTGATCAATCTCGGCAATTTTTCCTGTGATTCTCTGGGACGCAGAAAACTCTCTAGCTCAACTGATAACCCTTTTTATTTACGTTACGAACAACACGCACAAACAAGAGTGTTTCTTCTTAGTTAAAGTACAACTCGAAAATCTCCTGAGTAACAAAGAAAATTCTTTATGAGATTCAGTTCAAATGTACTAAAAATAACGAGGACGTGTTGGCCACGAATGTGACGGCGTAACGGAGTTACTCGGATAAACGAGTTAAGCAAATATCATTTCACAGAATATCAAATCACAGGAACAGTTTTCGTGGCAAATAGTTTCTCTTTTAAATCGTGTTGTAAGGCCAAGTTCGTAAAGCTATTGAGGGAAAGTTTTTAATTTTGCGAGGATAAAATCAACGGCGGACACAGGAAATGGATTATTCACAACCAAAGTAACATATATGTGATATCCGTGAGGAAATCCTTTGCTGCAGGTAATTAACTGAAGAAAATTAGACGCCCCCGTGCACTGTTTCTTACGATTATTTCTTTCTCCAAGTCAATGTTTTTCTCGGCTTTGTCATATATGTTAATTTAATGTACTTATCATGCACTGAAGCTTTGCGTGTTGCTTGTTTTTGTTCTAAGTATACTTTCTCGTTTGAAAGCTTTAATGTTAAGTACAGTATGGTTTAAATAGCGATTTAATAATGCCGGACGACATTTCTGCAAATTTAGCGCGCTTTGAGCTCATTTCTGTCATTTTACTGAACCTGAAATTGAAAATACTAAAATTCGTCGAACATTTTTTTGGTTATCACTGTAGAATTAGTTTGGGTAGTGCAAATCTTAAACATAGTACAATTACAGTGAGGAAAATAACCGTCTGCCTCTGAGACTAGTCAGTACGGACTATAAATATATAAACTAAATAAAACGAAAACACAACTGAGAATAAGGCAGTATCAAGCAAACAATTTTTTAACTCTTTTTTTCCGAAATGATCTTCAGATGTCATGCATTTGGATATCCGGAGATTGCAGTTTCCTCCCTCGCTTTCTTGAAGAGTATTTTTGGAAAAATCGTTGAACTGACATAGTTCAGAGGCTGTTTGATTTATCAAGAACATAAAATGCTTCATGCCACAAAACAAATTGTTATTGCTTTTCATCTGCGTGGTGTCCTCGAAAAGGGTTGAGACAAGTTAACATCTTAGGAGCCCAAATCCTTACTCTGGTGTTTTGGTTCAATTTAATTAGACATACTGAACAACTTTTTCGCTATTCAAATTATAATAAATATGGCAAATAACCTAATTTATTTCTCTACTTTATTCAATTTAGTCGCCTCAGTTTCTCTATTATCACTCATGGAACCGTTCGCCAGTCCGACTGCAATTATAAAATACAAGTTACTTTATAATGTTGGTCTTTCTGCTGAAAATATTTAATTATGCTGAAGACCTTCAGTTCCAAATGCGAAAAGGTATGCGTTTGATCCCCCTGGTAACCATTGTTCAGTATAGTTCAACGTTTTGAGAATACACACAATTGTTTAAAAAAATGTTTAGAAGAAAAGGACATGGTTTGAAATCATTTTACAACACAATCTGCGGTTTTCTGGCGTTCGTTAATATCCTACAGACATGATGCTGCTTTCTTCGTGATATCAGCCAGCCGTTTTTCCCAGCATATTCACCTAAAATGACATAGTACAATAAATCTATCACATTGATTAATTTATTCACTCAGTGTCACTAGCATCATAGAATTTCATAAACTGTAATCTTGCAGAGATGAACATTTTTCACTGGAATGGAAATAAGTTAAATTATAGTGCACAGTCAGCCTTGCAGGATAAATTTTGAAACGCCATTTCGTAATATTTATATTGTTAGTAAATACTAGATGTTGATCAATATTGGATTTATTTTATTTTGTTTAAAGAAATGTCTCAGGGAAGGATTCTTTGTTTCTTAATTACTGAAGCAGCAAAGCTGGTTACGTCACTGAGAATGAAAAATTAAGTATTTTTCATTATTTTCCGTACATTTGCGGTAAAATTGACCACCTTATTTAAGGTGATAAACGCCAGAATCATAAACGAAAATTAATAACATTAATCTTTTTCAATATAATTTTCCTCTAGTCACTGATCATGAAATGTCTCCATAGATGAGCTTTACTTATCAATTTTTGATAATGCAAGGCAATTATAAAAGAGCTGAAAAGTTTTGTCTTTGTACTGTTACGTAGCTAGAGGCGGACTCGAACTCATTAGCAGTAAACTGACCTGTCTCATGCATCACACTTGCTTCCTTCTCAGTATCACTGTGTGTAGACTGCATCTTTGCAACGACCAAGTAATGAAGTGAGGTTAGAATCCTTAAACAATACAAAAATATGGGATATTTTATCGGACTAAAAATATGTGTTAAGATAATTTTAAACTATTTTTAGATACATTTTTATCAATTATATTCTAACATGTTTTGCGCTTGTGTTTGCGGGTAAATCTGATAACAGCTGTCTATACCCTGTAAATCTCGCTGACGGAATCAGGATCTGCAAAGACGTAAAGTGTTTCTACCGATCGCTTCTTTCAGAGGGTACCAAACGTATGCCAGATGCACCAGAAAGAAGTTCTCAAACGTGTACGAGTGAAACATGTCCCATGCGTGAACCGATACACCATAATGACATTCTCTGTATTTGAGAAAAGAAAGTCTTGTTTAAAAAAATTGTTACACCAAACCGTGTAACATATTCCATCAACCTTTAATTCAAGTTCATCCATTACACAAATATCAGACAGATCGGTTTTGTTCATTTTCTTTCTGTGTGTTATTTACATTTTTTAAGAAGTTGAGTGAGGGTCGAAGTGTCGCAATTCTCTTGGGCGCTTTACTGTGTGTCGCATGTGTGGACTGGTTATAGACAACTTGATAAGATGATGATATCTGAGACAAATTAAGATAAAGCTGTTTATCGTCATCACCAGAGTCAGATCTGAGCTTAATTGTATGGTGTGAAACCCTACTGTGTTCTACTGTGTTCCTGCGGTATTAATGAACTGATCTTTCCAGCGCATTTGCAAAAAGGAATGTTTTTTCCTACGTGGTAGACACTGATATTCACACATAGTCAACTATAAAAATATTAGTGGCATCCATTTTGCCAAAATAGCAGCATTTATACCTTGTAAGAAGAGAACTGAAAATAACATTAAGGTATAGAATGGCTAACAATTTAAGGTCGCATCCTTGGTTGATTTTAGTTCCAGAAAAAATGAAAACGTTCTGCGAGCTGCTGACGAGATGTAGACACATGGCAAGCCAAAATACAGTGAAAACCAAGTTAATTTTTTATGAGGTTGTATCGAGAATTTGAATATTAGCAGTGGTCATGTTTGACTAAATTCTTTTATTATCAGACATATAGTATTCACGTCGATCGAGAAGTTCAAGGACAAAATATCACTTTAACTTGTTCATTTTTTGCAACAAAAACCCCTCATCAACAACTTGTTTCGAGTCTGGTTTGTAAAAGGAAACAAAGATCTGAACAACGCCGAACAACCTTGGATTAGGCGTTTCTTGAGTAAAACCTTCCCTTTATCCAACAATCGGAATAATTGCTTTTGAAGGCACTGTGAAAAACTCAAGATTTTTGCAAAAAAAAAATTGAAAAAGAAATTAATGAGCTGATAATCAAAAGATACCCCCACCCCCCCCCGCACCACCCCACTCCATCCCCCAAGTGAATTAATTGTAATGAGACGTTTATAAATGCAGAACTGAAGCCAAACTGCTCGGAAAAAGTGATCCATCCTAACTGCAGAAATAAAGAAAAATTATAATTTCAAGTCGTAGAGGAACCGTCTTCTAACTGCCAAATTTACAGGAAACAAATTCGCGATTAATCCTCTTGATTTCTTGCGAGTACTAATCGGAGTACTAATCGGTTTCCATGTAATTTTGAACGTCAACTGTGAAAACTTGGTAATATGATTTCAGATGAAAATTACCATTCACGATAATACGACGCAAACAGAAGTGATATTTCCGATCAACACTTCCTTTTAGTTCTTAAACATGCAGCTAAATCGTAATAAGGAAATCTATGAACGTTTAATACCGCAATGCAGAAGTGCGACCTGAACGTGAAACTCATCAATTTTTCAATAAGAACACCACTACAATAATTATACAATTCTGCGACTTTTAAGTTTCCCTAAATAACAAAAGAACGTCGCCTTCGGCACGTCAACCAACAATAGATGGAAACAATAGGTGGCCTTAAAAATATACATTTGAAACGTTCGGAGGAAACTACAAAATAGGACAAAGAAACGGAAATATTTACAGGCTTTGGAACCAAAACGGAGCACCTTTTCACGTTAAACGGTATATTTTTGTCCTTGTTAACGATTAAGACAATAAAAAGGAAGCAACTGAACATTTATTTCGTAAAACTGGGGTCTGCCGACCAGTAACAAGACTGTTGAAGTTTTAACAACATGACAGCGACAGAAACCCATGACAGGTGCACCTCCGTATAAATTATTGGTGCAATTTTGAATTTATAATCACCTTTGCGGGATGCTAGCTAATATATTTTTCACAGACCACAAGTCTTCATGGAATTAAACTCCACTTAGACCTCAAGCCGAAAGAAATAGTTTTTAAACAAATACAACTTGAAATCACCAGCTAAGGTTTTGTGGTTAAGGTAAAAACAATTCTCCATCTGTGTCTCCTTTTTGATAAGGCTTTTACCGTGGTCAAATACCCCGGACAAATATACTAATGGTAACGAATTTAGCTGACATGTATTTGAAGTAAAATTGTTGCGTTTGGGATGTTGCAGGTGATCCAGTGCGATGGCTGATAACGGGATTGAAAGCGAAGAAACGAAAACGGTGGTCTTGTCCCCGCAGACAAACCCTCGAAGATCTCTTCGACCGCGAGTGACTTTCAAACAGAATTGTAAAGGTGACTTTGTCACTATCAATGTGAGCGGTCGACGATTTGAGGCGGAAAATTCTATCTTCGAACGGCATCCAGGTAAATATAGCTTAGATACGACGCTTTGCTAAAATATATTAACTTTTTCGCCTGGAGTTTAAGGTTCGGTCTAAAACAGACTTTCAGTTTGGGAGTATAAAAAAGCATAACCCAACGTGTTACCTCATCCGTGTGAATATAAGTGTTTTATCTTTATGGCGTACGTATATTCCACTTTATCGAACTCGGGTAGATTTATTTCCTAAATATTACCTTTACGTCTAATGAAATTCGTGACAACAACACAGACAAAAAAAATGAAAACTAAATCGGGTGAAGAAGTGTGCGATTGGGAAATAAATGTCATAAAACTCCTTAGAACAAATGATTGAATAATCGATGGAGAGCCAAACAAAAAATAAATGGTTTTGCTTCGGGATAAAGTTATTCTACCGATGCTCACCAAGCTTCGTAAAGATACAGATGCCAAACAATTTTTTCTGCTCTCGTGTTTCTTGCTCGTTTCTTCGTTTCTTTTTGACTTTAAAAATATTGTAAACAAATAAGCGGCTATTCTTTAAATAGTCGCATATACAGAATCTTACGACTTATTGTAATTCAAGTTAATATTTGCAAGATGAAAATTGCTCGGGGCTAGTGCAAAGGCGTAATGAATGTTCTTTTTTGTTTATTTTTGCGGTCAAGTTGAATTATTAGGACTAACGTATTGCCGTTTATGCAATTCCTCCATCAGAAATATTTGAAGCATGTTTGGAGTCTTTTAACCGGCCGGTCTAACTGATATATAACTGTATCGTGCGAGAGTTAAGAGATATCCAATGAACAATGCAGTTAAGACAAAAATCATTTTGACTTATTAAAGGTCAGATAGCAAGTGATAATATCTTTGTCACTTCAGAGATCTTCAGAGTAGTTATCTTTACAAAACCATAGCATTTGTATGAAATCGGACGCCAAAATGGGGGTGGCAAGTCATTACCGATTCACTTAGAAATTGCATATTTATGGTCAGAGGTTTGCCATTGAACGTTTATTACGAAGTATTACGTAATGTTGTGTTCCTGAGGAAGAGGTTTGCCTTACTGCATGTAAAAATCAGTAAAAAATAACACTTTTTAACAGCTATTTTTTGTATCCAAACTTCAGAAATTTTGAGTAAAAAGAACTTGATTTGCAATTTTCAGATGTACGAAAATGTATTCAATTTTTGCAGCTGAGATTCCTTTGCGTGGTATATTCTGCATTTTTCATGCTGGGAACCATAAAGGCGTAATAATTTATTCTGAAAAGAAATTAATAAATCACGCCTCCCCCCCCCCCCCCGCCCCCCAAACACTTTCTCTCGATAAAGTTGCAGACAGCAAGTGGTTCGGTAAATGAACTTTTTTTAAGTGGCATACTTGTTTTGTTCACAGACACCCTTCTTGGAAGCACCAGAAGAGATGTCTTCTTTGACAAGACCAAAAATGAATACTTCTTCGATCGTGATCCTGATCTCTTTACATACATCATTCAGTTTTACCGCAAAGGAACACTCCATTATCCTGAAGATGAATGCGCTTGTTGCTTTGCTGGTGAGCTCGATTTCTTTGGTATCGTCAGAAACCACTTCGGTGATTGCTGCTATGAAGTATTCCAGGAAAAACACGACGATTTCGAGGACTATCAAAAGCGTCATGCAAAACCAATTGAAGAAGAGTTCATTCCCACAACTATCAGGCAAAAAATGTGGCAGTGGTTTGAAGATCCAGGTCAGAACATTTTTGCCCTATTAATACATTACACATCTGCTGCTCTGATTCTGATAAGCGTGGTGGCGTCAACTGTTGAGACGTTACCATGTGGTGAACTGCCTTGTGGCAAAAAATATCACGGGCAATTCTACATTGTCGAATCAACCTGTGTTATAGTATTTACTGTGGAGTACCTTACAAGACTGTACGCTGCTCCCAACAGACTCAAGTTCATGAAACAATTCTTAAGCGTTATTGACGTTGTGGCAATCATTCCGTTCTACGTTGCTCTGGTTTTCCCAGACGCTGCGGGCGGACCATTTACAGTTCTTCGCATTTTCAGAATCTTTCGCATCGTCAAAATGTCGAGGCATAACACAAAGGTACGAGAGGCAGGGTCGTCGTTGTTGGCCAGTCTCTCCGAACTGACCTTCGTATTTGTGGTGCTTATAACTCTTGTCATATTGTTTTCAACTATTATTTACTATGCTGAGATGGGAGACAAAGACACGAATTTCACCAGTATTCCTGCTACATTTTGGTACACCATTGTTACTATGACAACACTCGGGTAAGTTGCAGCCATAGTTCAGTAATACTCAAATGTCGTTTTACAAACTGCTTCAGAAAAACTGTTCTTGTCTGTTAGGGTCTACGAGCAACTAAATGTGTAGTGTTTGTTTTTTCTTTCACATTGTCATTCACTGTATTAATTTGTTTTGCAGATACGGTGATCTGACTCCATCGAGTATAGTGGGACGTCTAACAGGAATAATTTGTTCCCTGAGCGGCATAATGGTGGTTGCATTGCCAGCTCCTGTTTTAGAAAAAAACTTTAATCGAAAGAAAGAAGAAGGAAGGCCAGATCCTGAAGAAAGAAAAAAGAAACATAACCGCTCGAGGACAGCAAGCTGCAAGTCAACTTCAAAATAAATAGACATAATAAATAAACAAACAAGCAATCAACAAATCAATCAATCAATCAATCAGTCAGTCAGTCAGTCAATAACATAGAATGATATACACCCTTCTGACATTTTATTTTCTTTGCTATTGCCTCTAGCATGACGCCTGTCTCTTTAGGTCCGTTGTAGCACGACTTATTTACATTAATCGTATCTATAACAAAATTCTCGATCGTGATTGGTTCTCCGCGCGCCTATTTGTCACGTAATCGGCGCCCGATCACGTGGGTGTCCAATTACAGCTGTCCGATTTGAACTTTTCGTAATCGGACACCTGTAATTGGATACCCACGTGATTTTCACCCCAATTACGCGCGCTTCAATGGCTTTCTTAGCAATGTTTTCTACAGTTTTCAAAACTTAGGAAAAGCGCTACAGACGTTTTCGCTCAAAAAAAGTTCTCAGAAGACATTTTTTCCCCGAAATTTGTTATAGATACGATTAATTAGTAATTGGACCTCGTGTCGTACAATTCAGGGACTAATCGTGCTCGTAATTTCAAATCGGCCTCGCGCTTCGCGCTCGACCGATTTTGAAATTACTCGCTCGATTACTCCCTGAATTGTACTCCATTCGGTCCAATTACTATTACTAATCAGCTACTCATTACCCAAAGCCGCACTTGACACACATACGCATCATTTTTAGTGTTCCTCACCAGTTACAGAAACGAGAAACAGAAAAAACAGAAAACAGAAACGAGTCGTCCATACTGTAGAGTATGTTCACGTGACGTCATAAAATTCTCAAATCCAAAACTAAGAGCCACAAAAGGTTTTGTCCTCATCAGACATAAGAGGTACTAAATTTATATCTGTTTACAACTTTCCAGCTCAATAGCGTCCTTCGTTTGGAAAACAGCGCAGTTTGAATTTCGGAGTTATGGCGGTGCTTAAGATAAAGCTAAGATCGCGTCTGTTGAAAAATATACACTTATCTCGGTTCAAATAATCAGTCGACTAGATAGCCGAAGTAAGTCTCAGATGTTTACATTTTTTCCGGCCGCCACGTTGGAGGACTAAGGAGGTCCACCAACATGGCGGCTCCATACTAGGCTCTTTAATTTTGCGCGGAACATTTGGATGAATATCTCGACTTTGGAACGATGCGCACGCCTTAAACTTGGAGAAATGTCTTTTTTATTTATCGTCTATATTATCACAATTTCTTGACTTTATAAACTGAATGATTTTATTTTCTATTGCATGACACACTATACAAAGAAAATGCCGTCATTTCGTTAAGAAAATATTGAGAGGAACCAAATCACCCGTTTTCGGCGATTTTCAAAAGTGCAGAAAGCTAGCGCAAGTTCTGTGTCTTTACAGTCACAACAATGCACCTTTAAAGGGGCTCAGTCACGGCATCTTGAGTTATTTTGAACATCGCAAAAAATAACCGTTAAATTGAAGGAAACCTAAAAATAACACTTTATAAAGATAGAAAAACATCAAAGAGATACTAATAAACCATAAAGGATCAAGGATGGTTAAGGATGGAGAAGATTGACACGGATTGCAAACAACGAATTTGAAAAGTTTAGCTAAGCTTTTCAAACGTGACTGAGCCCCTTTAAGTAAGCGCAATCTTAGAGCATGTTTTTTAACC
The DNA here is from genome assembly GCA_019787425.1 of Platygyra sinensis. Classification (NCBI taxonomy): domain Eukaryota; kingdom Metazoa; phylum Cnidaria; class Anthozoa; order Scleractinia; family Merulinidae; genus Platygyra; species Platygyra sinensis. The sequence continues at coordinate 52,973 of JAHPZR010055884.1, read as the reverse complement.
AATAATAACAAAGCTCATATTGGGTGTTTAACAAATCAAAACGCGCTAATAAGAAGAGAAAAAACGTATGACATATCTGCGAAAATATATTATGAGCCATTAAAGAACTTGTAATACGTTTACACTACATTACATGACCGTCTACTTCACAGAAACAGGACACATTTACTTCTTAGAGGCATATTCCTTGGAAATTACTCTTACATTATTTCTAGTGTCGCTGAGATAGTAGATGAACAAATTTTACACGGATCTTGGGATACACGGATCTTGGGGTAATTAGAGGAGGGAAGAGCTCATCTTCACTCCACCCCGCCTGTTCCCTTTTGTGGTGGACACAAGAGTTCATGTGACCAGAAAAACACCTCAGGTCCGCCAATGAAAAGGTGTTTCTTCTACACACACGACAATAAACAACGGACAGCTACAGGGAAGATATTTGTTTACAACATTGTTTTTGTTATTTTATTGTTCAAAACTTTTAGAAAAGAAGAAGTTTTTGATTTACCAGCCAATAGTTCTCTGGTTTGCATATTAATAACAATAGGTCACGTCACTGATATCTTTCCTATTGATAACGTAATATAAAAGTAACACAAGGATGTCTTGTAGACTTCGTTTAAAACATTTAGAGAAAAAAACATAATTAAAATTAAAAGGATAACAGCAAATAGTTAGCTCACTATAGAATTTTAATTTTAACCAACCTCTCTAGCCATTTAAATCTTGTTTTCATACACTTCCCGTATCGCAATTTGTCCGCAGAGAATGAGACAATAGTCAGTTTCGAATTCGCCATGACCGCTGAATAAAAGCACAGACAACACATTTGTACAGGGTTAGCCTCGACCTGAAAAAAATATTTATAAATACCGGCGGGAAGGTGCCACAAATTTGAAAATTAAGCAATACACAGAGCTGTAAACAGGTCATCTTCTCGCTGGAATTTGTGAATATTTTACTTTAGGTCGAGGCTAACCCTGTGCAAATGTGTTGTCAGTGCTTTTATTCAGCGGTCATGGCGAATTCGAAACTGGACTATTTCAAGTTTTTCGTTCTCACGATCAAGCGGTAGCCTCGCAGCTCCTACAAGCTCTAAATTTCATTAGCGAGGATAGAGTCGCAGCCCTTTTTTTTTTAGGGCTAGGGTCCATTGTTTCTGTTGTTTGTTCTTTTGTTAAACCTCAAGGGTGGTCTCCAATCAGGCGAGACCTTGTAAGAGCTGCGAGGTGACCCCGATCAAGGTCTTCACGAGCATTCTTTCTGGACGTCTTAGTAGAATAGCATTAGTACACTTACAGATTTGTGCCAATGGCTGACAGTGTACGAATAGTTCAACCCATCAAATTGCAGAATTTACATTACAGTTCAACCCCTATTAAGCGGCCCCACTCGGGGAAATGCGAGATGGCCGCTTAATAGAAGTTGGTGTACCATTTTTCACCTCAGGTAAATTTCTTAGTGAACATGGAATCACTTAACGGCAATCATGATAAACGTGTGTTTGAATGTTTTATCACTCATCACCTTCCATTTCGGACTACTATCTGCCATCATGACCTTTCCAAACAAAGTTTTTAAATTTCGGGTGGCTGTTTGAAAGAGGTAAAGATAATAGAAAAACCCTCATAGGGACGACCCGAAGGTGGCCGCGGACGCTTAATAGAGTTTGCCGTAATAGTTCTGGCAGTGTTTTAATGACAAATAATTTCGAGATTTGTATAACTGGCCACTTACTAAGTGATGGCGGCTTAATAGAGGTTCGACTGTAGTATAGTGCAGTAATGGAATTCTAATACAATTTTAAGAACAACGCTAAAAATGCCGTTAACAATATATAGTTGCTTACTTCGAGTTCATCATTTGTTCTCTTGTTTTCACTTGACTGTGAAGATGGCTTCCACTCCGGCCGGTTGTTCTAAAACTACACCCAATCTCGTGCATCACATCATACGAACTGCTGACTTGCACTACGTTGGAGATTAAAACCACGAATTGAACGTTTGTGGTAACGATAAATGCTGTGGGAACACGAGTCGCAGGCGAGTGTTTCCACAGCTTTTTCTTCGGAAAACATGTTTTCTATTTCTCTTAGAAAACACCACAACGAGAAAAGGTAACTTGTTAACTTTGATTATCAAAATGTAAATTCTCTTTGCTCGCGCCATCATTACGTCAACAGCTCGAGCACGATTACTCCCTAAATTGTACGGCACAAGGTGCAATTACTAATTGATCGTTTGGAATTAATAATGTCATTTGAGAACTTCTTTTGAGCGAAAACGTTTGTAACTCTTCTCAGGAAACATTGAGAAAGAAGCAATTAAAACGCGCGTAATTGACGTGGGAAGGGGCGCGGAGAACCAATTATGATCGAGCATTTTGTGATAAATACGATTAAAGCAGCAATTGTTGGGTCATATCATTGCTGTGAAGTGGAACACAATAATTGAGAACTTCTCTCTTGTACAAACTATAACTGCGCTCTTGGACGCTGTACATGTCCGCTAGGATTTGGTGATCATGTAGAGTATTAGAAGCAGGACCGCAGGAAAAAGAAGACTCAAGACAATAAACATCTCAACAATAAGCACGTCAAACCACACGTTTCTTTTATGTTCTAAAAAACGCTGAATATACACAACTTCTTTTCAACCTGAGAGTACTAAAGCAGTATACGCTAACGCATAACTGGTAAAAATCAAGGAAAACAAGCATGAATAAAGTAATAATTATGTTCACTTGGTGCAGCATGACCGAGCCAACGACTGTATCTAATGTAGCTGCATGAAAAATTAAGGCGAATATTTTACACTTTCAAGCGAAGTATTAACAAATATAAACCGTACAGAGTATTTTTTAAACAAGGACGGCGAGTAATGTTTGTATTTCTATTCATTGAGTTGACACAAAAGAGCTGTTCCCTTCTCAATCCAGAAGTCTGATGGAAGATCAGTGGGAAGATACACAGCTACAACAAAGTTTGTCGAGTGACCTGCAATGGAAAAGCGTTTCTGATTAATTCCTCGAGTCTCTTTGTCAAATTGTAAACTTCCTTTAAAGATCTCTATATAGATCACTCTTGACTGAGATCCTACCTGTAGTGGAAAGCACGCCGGCACGAGCAGATGTTTTGTACAGCGGACTCGTGTACAGGGAGGGGTCTGGTGTATAGTTCATCCGGGGCTCCATGTGTAAGATTGGGCAGATCTTTAACAAACAAAACAAAGCAATTTAAAGGGAACCTCCACTCCTACCAAACAATCACTTTAAACCGCAGGATATAGTATTTGCAATAACGTTAGTTTTAATTTTTTACCAGAAGAGTGTCTATAGTGAGAAAAACGAATTTCGGAATCGCGTATTTTTGTTTTCAAATTTCCTGGGCGTCACCATCTCGAATAATTGTGACGTGTCTTGGTTGCTCTATTGTTCTGACACTAAGAGCTTTTGTCTAATAACAAAAGGGCAACCATTTCACGTCACAGCAATTCAAGATAGCGGTGCCCGGGAACATTGAAAACAAAAATAAACGATTCTATAATTCATGTATTTAAGGTAAACGCGCTTTGTTAGCTAAAACTTCAAACAAATTTGATTTTTTAAATTATTTCGTGTGATTTGAGGTGAACTTTTTGTCAGAGTGGAGAGAAACTGTTACAATTTTTTATTACGTGCAGATTAAATGAATATGGTTCTAACAACATTCCAAGAGATCTATACCAAAATGCGTGATCTGTGCTTTGAACATATGAAATGACTGCAACTGCCATTTGGTTTACTGGAATAACCAGTCATCAGTCAACAGTCAACGAAATGCAAACTAATAGTTTTAGTAAAGAATGTTTACCGGGTTCATCTCGCCATCAAGAGCATCTCCCAGCATCATTTTCTCATCGTCCCAGCGGGCTGCGTCTATAAATACACCGTGTACCAGTACCCCGTCCTCAGGGGACTCTATCTCCTCGTCCATTGGCAGAGCGTCATCTGGGCCGAGTTTTGAGCGCGCCTCGCTGACTTCCTCTTGATTGCGGTAGTGAGGCAGAACATTGAAGTGGAACGACAGCTGGTCGATTGGTAAATTGTACTTACGGGCGTGGTTCTGGAGTGTGCCGGTCAGAAAACCTGGCAAAATTCCCCCAAAACCATCAACATCTATTTCTTCCTTACAAAATCGATACGTTATCAAGCGCACAAGTGAGGAGAAATAATCTATCATCTATCGCTTCTATCATTGTATCAATGGAACGACAAATTTTTATGATGTAGTTTCCAGTCACTTTTAATCACAAGTTTATGTGTTGTTGAAGATTCAGTTTAAAAAAGCAAAAGAAAGCGAATTGTAATCGAAAAGCAAGGCAACCATATTAACTGTGACTTCCAATGGGCACAATAATTCTTGTCCACTACCCGGATAATATAACATTCTTTTTCCGAAACATTCATAATTTGCACTTTTTGTTATTCTGCAATTTCACGCATTTTAAATTATTTTTATTTCTTTATTTTTCTTTGTTTCTTGTTATTGACATTATCTCCGTCGAAGACTGTAGTTCAGGCAGTCGAAAGCTTGGAAATTTTTAAAATCGTTTCAGCCAGAGATCGTATTAATTTTTTTTACCGAGTAAGATGCAGTTTGCATTTTACCGTGCCTATAGCATTTCTTTTTCAATCCAGTAAACTAAGGCTGAATGTGGACACTTTCGAAAGACCGCCCTCGAGTGCTCGTGGCTTATATTGATTGAAGAGTAAGAAGTGGAAGACTTTGTTTTTGCAAAGATTTGCCAAAAAACTGTCCAGTCCCCCTGAGCAGAGGTTCACGCAAACATATAACATAACTTAAATTATACAGGTTTGCTATAAGTACCTACCCTGAGGATAGAAGAAACCGGAAATCCAAAACGACTTCGGGGCGCCATGTGCAATCCATTGCTGTTATAATAAGGCAAAAAGAAAATAGTCTAAATTCAGGTCGCGATAACCGCCACTCTTGGTGTCAGTCCAAGCAAAGTCATTTTGGCATTAATTGTTTGAAACAATTAATGCCCTTCCCTACAGGAAAGTAAAATTTCCACCAAATTTACTCTCTTCCCTCGTTCAGCTAGCTCTATAGGACCTTTTCAGTACACATTAATTTGATTAAAAGTCTAGAATTCAGAAAGGAGGGGTTCTCAGGATATAACATCATGCGCACAAACAAAGACAGGACCCTGAACTAAGAGGACATTACTTACTTCAATAAACATGCATCTGAGCAGCAAATCTTTCACCCAGGATCCAAGAGGTTTTAATGAAGGATAGGCAGCGTTCGACCACATTGCCGGAACCTTAAACACAAAAGTTATATACTGTTATATGTAAAACAAACAAAGAAACCGCTCACATAACAAATTTATTAACTTCAACTAACCTGATTATTTAAGAAGTTTGTATAAACTTTATCCAACTCCAATGACATCACTACCAGTCCCTTGATGGCTTTCTGGAGTTGCTGTAATGAGGTCTAGGAAGGGAAAAAGACGACAACTCAAAAAGACTGTCTTTAAAATTTCCATTGTTTTTACGATTTTACATAGAAATATCATAATGGTTGATTACGCTTGTTACGGTCAAGTAGCCTCGAAATATCAATATTAGGGAGCTTAAGCACGCGCGTTTTTGAGACGCGGACGGCAACCGGAAGAGAACATTTCGCGTGATAGGAAAGTATTGTCTCCTAGATTTTTTATACTACTCATTTCTAATGGTGAAAAGATAGTTAGCAATGTGAATGTGATTGCGTGGGGGCAAGTTAAAAGTGAAAACAGCTCACTTCCGGTTACCGTCCGCATCTCAAAAACGCGCGTGCTTAAGCTCCCTAATATCTCTTAGACGACGATTTTCTTTACTCTGTTCACTTATGCCGCGTTTGATTGTGTATTGAAATTTTTCAGGGAACGTTGTCAAAAGGCCAAACAGTAATTTCACCGTCAGTTTTAAAAATTTTCAAAAATGAGTTTCTCCAGTAAGCATCGGGAAAATTCCTCTTGGATTCCTTCCTAACTTCTCTGTACCATTTTACGACAAAAGTGTACAGGTATTGAGAAGTAAGGAGCTGAGCATATCAAGACATTATACTCGACTAATAAAATATTTTCCCAAGGTAAAAAGAATGATACCAGTTTCGCCCCATGGCAAGTTCGCCCCCCATGAACTCATCCTAAACATTCTATTTCGAGTTCGCCAGTCACCTTCAATGGATTAAAGAATGAGAAATAAACATGTTTTGCGTGGTTTTGTTTCATCGTGTGCACAATGTTGTCTTTTTTTCTCGGTAAGAGAAAGAGAAATTTTAAGTACTTGGTCGATGGTTGGGTCGATGTGGGGGTGAACGCGCCATGGGGCGAAACCGGTAGGTACCGGTAAAAATACAAGAAAACCTATAACGAAAATTGTGATGGGTGAGTTTGTGAAGGGTAACTGGGTTACCTTGATAACTTTCAGAAGAGAGTTAAACCGGTCAACCTCCTGTCCAAGCACAGTAGTCAGAGAGTTTACACGACCTTTTGCATCAGTCTGAAATCACAATCACAAAAGGAGAATTGAAACTCAGTGGCGTAGTTTGCCCCAAGTGAATATTCTGTAAAACAACAACGCCAAAGGTAAAAAAACGAAATATGCTGCATCAAAAGACTGAATATTCCTGCCTCAAACATTGTTTTATCTGCTTTCTCCATGTCCAGTAAAAGAGGCAGCTTAGAGAGAATGCTTTCAGCCAGTTCAAATACAATCTCGTCACTTGTTTTACCACTTCCTCCACTGGCTAAACGTGGCTGCACCTCTAACACGGCAGTAATGAGGGCATTGGTCTCTTGCGTCTACAATAAAACACAAAACATACAGTGCTTACAGATTTGTGCTCTCACGAAAGTGGTTTCTTCTCGTATCAATTTTTTCCGGTTAAATTACCGGTATCTTTAGGGCTGCTTCCAACCTATGGACTTAAACGGCTGGTTAAATTCTTGTGTAGATATGCAGAGCTAGGTTAACAAAACCAACATAAAAATACCGAAAGGACTTTGAAAAAGAGATAATTACGTTCATAATTAACACTTGTGTTACCTGAAAAGCGATGTTTGCATTGTTGTGCATCCCAAAAACCTCTGGCTCGTCAGCAATGGGTAAACTGTCAATGTAGTCTCTGTATTCAGGCAACGTGTCAAATCCAGGAGGAAAGTAGATACCTAGTGAAATCACACAAGAACTATTATAGGGGGATTGTCATTACAAACAGTTCATCGAGTCTAGAGAGAGCCCTACCTGTTCTACACTAATTTCTCAGTTGGTCCTGGAGAGAAGCGATGGTTAAATGGTTTGATTTTGCAGAAAAGTAATTTACCAACGATGCTAATAATCACGATATGAAAACAATTGAGATTCATACTGGTTAAAATGATTCAAAAACGTGATGGAAAATGAAATCTATTTAAGCCCCATTGCCAGTATTACAACACTATAACCACCATAACATTGCAAGATGAAGAAATCGTTATGTTAATAATTTTTTATACAATTATTAGCTTTACCTGATTGTGAAAACTTGTAATCATCCTCCAGAATCGTAGGTGAAAAGAATCTGCTGAGGATTGTAGTCAAACATCGCTGATCCCAAGCATCGGTGACTCGACCTCCATATGTGATCTGTGAAAAACAGTGTATTGGAGAATCAACAGTATTTAGCGCGTCAGAGAATACACCTAACGTTCAAGCCTGGACACTGTCCATATGAGGCGCTCTAAAACGAGTTGATTCTCTATCACAGTGACTTTCTCAACCAGGTGTATAGATAGCTATCAAAGAATCATTGGGACAACCCAACTTGGCAGTAACATGATCTGCGATGGATCAGCGTCTAATGTAAGGTAAGTAGCAATATACATAGCTAGCCTTCATGAATATGGGTTACTAGGGAAACATTTTATCGTTTTAGGAGT